>JAKSZP010009245.1:0-262426 GCA_022478985.1 Massospora cicadina
TCCCCCACATCTATGATGCTCTGGCCCAATTCTCTGGATCTAAATTCTTGTCTGCCATGGACTTGGCTAGCGGGTATTGGCAGATTGATCTTTCTCTACAGGATCAGGAGAAGTGCGCCCTTATCTGCATTGAGTGTTTGTTTCTAACCCACTCAGCTACCTCAGGGGTTGTTTAATGCGCTTGCTACTTTTCAGTGGGCTATGGATCACGTTCTCTAAGACCTTAAGCTGATCTGTGTCATTGTCTACCTTGATGACATAACATTCTTCCCAAAAACGTTTAACAAGCATCTCAATCACCTAAAAAGAGGTGTTTTAACGCTTGAAGTCATCCAACATCAAACTAAAGCCCTCATTTTGTACTTTCTACCAGAAGAAGCTGGACTTTCTCGGGAACTCCATCTCTCAAGATATACAACCACTACAGGATAAGGTTGAAGTAATATCCAAGATGCCCACACCTAAAACTCTTCATGAAACACAAGTCATCTTGGGCATAATGGGGTACTACTATCCATTTATCCCAAAATCTCCTAACTCAGCAAGCCCCTTGTCCGCCTCCTGGATAAGAACACCCCCTTATATTGGGGTGCTAAACAAAAGGCCGCGTTTGAGACCTTAGAGAAGCTATTGCAAAAAAGGCCAATACTCCGCCACCCTGACTATGGCAAGCCCTTCATGTTATTCAGGGATGCCTCTGATTATGCTGTTGGAGCTATCTTAGCTCAATTGGATGAAAATTGGGTCGATCATCCAAAGTCTTATTTTAGTAAAATGCTTTCTGAAGGCTGAGTGCAATTACAGCATCACTGAGAAGGAGTGCTTGGCTGTCCTGCTCGCTGTTAACCACTACCGTTTTTTCTTAAATGGGGCGGAATTTAAAGTGATTACTGACCACGCTTCGTTAAAGTGGTTACAAAATATGAAAAATCCTACTGGGCGGTTTGCTAGGCTCTTAAGCTCAAAAATTATGATATGACCATTGAGCATCAAGCAGGGACTCGCCATATGAATGTTGATGGGTTAATGCGTCTGCATGTCATCCACCTTGACAATAGTGAGTCTGAGAGGTTTCATGATGTCATAATGGCTCCTGACGTGTGGGCTGATGAAGATAAACCAGTACAGAAGATGCTAGCATGACATTCCCGCAACAAAAAAGTGGAGAACGGGAAAATTATATAAGAAAATAGGGGTGAATTGGTTGCCCTATCTCAGACCATCAGAGTGAGTAACCATGATTTTGGAGCTCCGTACCCTTCTAGAGCATAGCGGAGTACAAAAAACCTATGAGTGGGTCAAGGCGATATTACTGTGAGGGCATCATGGTGACAATAACTGAAGTCCTGGATGCATGTCTGACCTGCAAGAAGCAATCCAGCTATAATACTAGGTATCATTATAAACCACTACGCCTCAACAATCCTTTCACACCATAAGTCTAGATGTAGTAGGTCCTCTACCTCATACCACTGTTTGAAATCATTATATCTTGGTCTGTATTGATCATTTTACCAAATGGGTTGAGGCTGTGGCTCTGCCTGCTCAAACTGCTAAAACCACGGCCACGTTCCTTCATCAATATATATTTTCTCGCCATGGTTGCCCCCAGGTCCTGCTCTGTAACAATGGGAAAAACTTTACCTCCTGAGTGGTGAAAATCCTCACTACCTCCATGGGAACATAACAACTCTTTTCTGTCCCTTACAACCCCTCAATCAATGGTACTGTGGAAAGAGCCAATGGGACAATAGTCTCTATTTTATGCAAAATGGCCACTTCTGACCCTCTTCACTGGGATCTTTACCTACCCAGTGCTCTCATGGCTTACCTTATCATCTATCACAGGATCCTTAAAAGGTCGCCATTCTGAGTATTGTATGGGTGTGAACTTAGGGTTCCAGATTTACTAGAAAAAAATCTTTACTGATAAGACTAATCCTGAGCAAGCTAAGAAGTTAGCCTATCACATCATCCAGTTGCAATCAGAAGTGATGACCAATTTGGCGAAGGTGGTCACCAAAGAGGGTCAAGCAGCTAATGAGTTCCGGCCTCCTCTACCTACATTCCAAGTGTCAGACTTGGTGCTATAGTAACATAATTATATCACTCTCAGAAGTGAGAAGCTCAGGTTTATCTGTGAAGGCCCTTTTGTCATTATCTATAAGTGAGGGGATGAGTACTCAATAAAAATAGCCTGGCTACCAAAGTTAACATTAACCATGTCCATGGCTGATTCTTGTGCCCTTACTCTTCCCCTAACACTCTTAAAGGGGGTAATGTCAGACAATTACAAGTCTTATATTGTGAGAAGAATGTTTTTGATGAGGATGATTGTAAAATTGGCCAAAAGACCCTGGCCTATTCATGGTGTAATCCTTTGAATTGGGGCAATAATTCAATAAATATTAGTAAAACTCAACCAAATGGTTCAATTTTAGATAGCCAGAATATTCCGACTCCTTGGCAGAATCAAGGGAGCTCTTCTAAGGTCCCTCACCGCCTTACTACTATTATCATTCAAGCCACACCGTGGAGAACAGGCCCTTTTATAGGGTTTTTAGGTGTCCTTAAAAGTGCAGATATTTTCTCACATGGTGATTGGCTCAAATTTATTAAAAGAATACCTCATGAGCTTGTCCTACCCAGTCTTGACCCTCCATCAACCTTTCCTCTAAAGCAAGGTGAGATTTGAGGGCTTTAGTAGGTCAAATGACAATATTTCCTTATTTGCTCAAATCTTATAATGATTCAATGTGTACGCCTTTGAGCCCAAAGTGAGTTTAATTACTAAGCCAAGATATTGTATGAGGGTTCTTTTTCTTATCCCTGCGGCAATTAATAACAATAAAAAAATCACAACTTTTTAGTTTTTGTGCCTCTTTATTTTATTAATTTAAGTGGCTTTCATCCCCTGTTTGTTGGAGTTTAGGCTTTAACGCACTAGTGAGCCTATACCTACCTAAAATCCAACAGTTCCAAAGGCAATTTGAGAACTCAAACCCTGCAATCACTATAGATGTCTAAAAATGATAGCAAAGGTGAATCAATACTAAATTATGTTAATGGAAAGCACTTAGATTTTGAAAGTCAGGTTTTCACAATGTTATATCTAGTAGATGCTTTAACTAATCACTGGCAGTTGCAGAGCACCAGAATTACACTGCATTTAAATTCCACCTGAAGAGTTCTAAAATAAGGGCATGTGTTGGGATTTTTGCCCATATTCCCAGCCTGCTAAATTACCTGGTGTCACTAGGGGAAAATTCCCTAAGGCAAAGTTTTTCAGAAGTCGGTTGGCCCAAATTTTGGAGGAACTATGTTTGGGGGATTTTGGGATATTCGCCTGGTTGTATCCATTAAGGATTGATCTGAATGAATACCTAATATCTCATAGGGTGGAGTGGACGATGAAATAGGAGCATCTGATAGTGATTAACTATCAGGTGTACCAATTGGGATTGGTCAGGTTTCATCACCAACTGATTGGGAATGAATAGTGAGTTGCGAGGTGAATGATGTTGCCTGCAACTAGTGAATCGATTGGTTGGTGAAGTGACCTGCCATAATGGGTAAAAAGTCACATTACCTAAGCAGGTCGCTAGCCAATTATGGTTGGTTCACTTGGATTGAGAGGAAAACATTAGGGACACGTTTTCTGACTCTTTCCATTTGAGGTCTTGAGGATGTCCAACAACGTAATCCTAGCTAGGATGGGGAAGACCATCACTGCTAAGATGAGGAAGGGTGATGTAATGGCAATGGCTGCCATTTCATCGAAGAGGTGTTAACTGAGGGTTAGATGGCCAAAACCCCTACTATATAATTCCCTAGGATACACTCTAATAAGAAAATAAAAAAACACATACAAAAAAAACACAAAATAACAGACATTAAAACATTATTACTAGTTTTATTTGTAATATTGTTGATTTGGTTATAGTTAGACTATCAGCATCCAGTGTGAAGTTCCATCTCAAGGATATTATTGCAGGAGGCAATAATTGGAAGACTCTCGGAGAGAAGAGCAGAAATCTGATTGGGGATCTAGAGATGAAGGGAACCACAAGCAGGGATAGCTGCTGACTGTGTGTTGGGCTGAGAGAGACTGTCACCAGGGTATCTTAACGAAGATTGGGTGTACAAGAGTATAGGGAACAAATCCCTATGAGTATGACTTATCAAGTATCTAATTGGAAGTACTGGCCAAAGCGTTGGGCCAAATAATAGTTTGAACTCAACTACGGATAACAGTCTCCATAATATTATCAGATAATCCATTTTATACAACGCAAGGTGCACGAGGAAATTGAACTTGTGCAGTAAAAAGGTTACTGGATTGATGACCAATAATCAAATTAGAGTAAATTTTTACAAGTTATTGCTCACTATAAGGGTAGTTGAGTAAAAAATATATTGATAATGTCATACAAAGAAGATGTTTCCAATTTTGGAAATATGTTACTGAAGGAAGTAACAAAGATAGAACGTGAAGAGGATCACGTTCAGTGGCGTTCACCCAGCTCAGCAATGGAGTTCTAAGTGAAGTTAAATATAGATACTCAAGTTTAGGGAAAAGGACTTGCAGCCTAGATATGGAACTATCTAGTGCTTCAAGGAAACCAGTTCCATCAGACATCTACTTGAGATGAAGTGTATCAGCAGGGCCAACTTGGGTCTAAATTGGGTCCGCTGGACTTAGTCCTGAGGAACAGCAGGATCAACTCAGGTTAAAATTGGATCCGCTTTAAATAGTCCTGATGAGAGAGTGTTTAGATGAGGTATTGGATGAAATAAGAAGCAGTTAATCCAGAGAATTGGATTGCTATACCAATGAAGAGATGGAGTCAAAGTAAGAAATGATTGATCCAAGATAGTGGAGGAAATTGTTTGACTTAGTAACGCTCAATCACTGGTCAGAAGTTGTTGGAGACGAGTTCATCAATTTGGAGAAATTGGATGAAGCTAATGCGGCCAGAACGACCTGTGTAATTAAGGATAGCCATGAAGGCTGAAAATCGTTTTCAGGAGGAAAAACGAGCTGGACAATCAGACAAAAATGTTAGCTGATGAAATACAAAGATTCAAAAGCATCATTTGCTAAATAAGAGATGAAATTAGGGTCTGTTGGACTAATTTCCATTTAGGATTAAAGGCCTAATTCAGGAGAGCTGCTCAAAGTTGGCAAGTATAGCCTATACATGAGGAAACAGCGCTGCTGTCATATAGTGAAGGTCAATACTAATTGGAAGTATTGAACCTAAGAGAAAATAATTGCAATATTCCCAGCGGACCACTGAACCATTAAATGGTTATGTCCTGAGATTTTGGTCAAGTCCTAGATGAGTACCACTGAACTAAATGGTTATTAAAGCTTAAGAGGATGAGATTTTGAACCATGATAACTAGTAGGTTTAAGGACCCAGGACCCAATTTGGATGAAGGGGAAAAGAAGGACCTCTGAGCCTTTTTGTAGGCTGCAAGTCCCATTGCAAAAAGGAAAATACAAAAAAATATATATAATATTTAAATATCAATTTTATGGTCTAGGAGTTTCAGACTTAAGAAGCGACAAGAAATCCTGACAGCCAAATGGAGGAAATTCCACCCTTGATTAGATGAAATTATTGGCCAGGGTAGCCAAAAGTCTTAACATATTGGTTGATTAAGAGCAACTCGCTTATCTGTTGAAAGGCCAATAAGAGAAGATGCTCAAATTGTTGTAAAGTATTGGAGAAAATTCGCCCAAATAGCCAAGCCTTTATTTCATTTATTAAAGGATCTGAAAAAAGGATTTGTATGGAATGAAGAGGCACAGGACTCCTTCAATGAGTTATGCTGGTATCTGATAAATTCGCTGATCCTGAAATATCCAAATTTTGATAGGGAGTTTATCATTCAAACTGATGCTTCACTGATGCTGATTGGTGCCATACTGAGCCAAGAAGATGAACTTGGGGATGAGCATCCAGTGGCATATGTGAGCCAGACATTCTCAGCTGCTGAGAGGAACTACACCGTAACTGAGCGTGAATGCCTTGCAGTCATTTATGCATGTAAGCAGTTTTGGGTGTATGTCCACAGAATGCACTTTAAAATGGTGATGACCACTCTTCTCTGCATTGGCTGCACAATATACAGGATCCAGAAGGATGACTGGCCCAATGGACACTTAAGCTTTAGGCTTACAATTATGAAATAGTCCACTAAGTGGGGCTTCTCACTAGAATGCAGACGGCTTATCACGGTTACCAATGGTACAGTTGGTATACCCGCAGGCAGATGAGCTATTCCAGAGAATGGTCAAAGGAAGAATCGAGGACAAGCCTTGAGAAATCCAAAATGCGCTTTGAAAAGCAATGGAAAACACCAAGACTATGGATGGACAAGTATCCAAGATGATCAACGGGAAGTGGCTATTATTCCCAAAACCGTCAGAAAGAGCAGCAATAGTTCAAACAGCTCACAATGTTGTTGGGCATGGAGGCCTGAGAAAAACAACCAATCAATTCACCAGTAAAATTACTGGATATTGATTACTTATGATGTTGCGGATCATCTGGCTTGTTGCATGGAATGCCAGCTGCATAAACCACACAAGAATAAAGCTGGATACTGACTGGTCTGACATGAATTCACCTGGCACATGGTGTCCATTGATGTGATGGGACCGCTGGCAATGAGCACAGGAGGAGTCAAGTACATTATAGTAGCCATTGACAATCTGACGAGATGGGTTGAAATGAAAGCCCTAACCAGAGTTGATGCTACCAGCACTGCGAGATTCATCCTAGATCAAGTAGTATACTGGCATGGATGTCCACAAGTCCTACTGAGTGACAATGGGACCAACTTCACATCTCATGTGATCCTAAGGCTAAATGAAACAATGGGGATCTGAGGAGTCATGTCAGTACCATACCAGCCAGAGATGAATGGACTGGTAGAATGGGTCAATGGGACGCTGGCCGCGATGGCGAGGAAGATAGTCACAGGAAGAACTTCCGCGTGGGGAATGTACCTGAGTTCAGTGATGTTCGCCTACAATATTAGTCATCATATAGTGATGGGGAAGACACCGTTTGAATTACTATACAGGAGGAAGGCCGCGTTGCCACCAATATTGTATTTGGTAGTAGAACCTATGTCAGGGATGAGTACAGAACAATACTTGAATCAACTGACAAGTATCCTGATCAATATGCAATTGCAAGCATTTGATATGACCTTGAAGAAAAGGATATGGGCGAAATCAACGGATGACAAGAACTGACCAGCATTAGAAGAATATTGAATAGGGGAAAGAGTCGCCTATTGCAATATGCATAAATTTGATGAAGGAACAAATTAGATGCATTGTGGTCAGGTCTGTTCAAAGTAATTGCCAAGATGGTGACTGATGCTTACTCCATCAAGAATTTCTTGGATGGAAGAGTAGTAAATTGAGTCCATGCTAAATATTTAAAGCGTTAGATTGAAGAAAAAAATAAAAGAGTTCCCAAAGGATTAATAAACCATTAAGTTGGTCATGTCCTGATGATTAGGTCAAGTCTGAAAAAGGACCTCTGAACCAATCTAGATGGTTAAGTCTGAAAAAGGACCTCTGAACCATAGAAAACTGGTAGGTTTAAGTGCCCAGGACCCAGTTTGGGGAAAAGATGGACCTCTGAACCAAAACAAGGTCAAGTCCTATACGAAAAAAATAATGATAAAAAAGTGATAAAAGATATTGGAAAAAAAATTTAAAAAAAATGCATAGGGAAAAAGCCAATATTTTTATTTTTATTGGTTGTCCTCAGTATGGGGATGATTCCGCCTATGTTGCCTCTTGGGGGAGGGAGGATGGATCACAGTTGGAAGAAACAGCCCATCAAAATCAATATGCAATTGGACACTTGTGAGGGAGTGACCTACACGAAACCACATTCATTGAGCAGACGCCAAGCCCTGAGAAAATGTGACTAGGGGAAGGGAAATTGAAATGTTGGAAGAAGCCAATTGCAAAACCCCGGAGCAGGGAGGAAAACAGCAATAGAGAAAGAGGCAATCAGCAAATAACCCTGAGTAATCCCAATAAGGCACTGGAGCTGGAAGATTTGTCTTGAGCGCCTGCCAATGGGCTTCATCATGGACACCAGACATGTGAGCCAGCAGCAAAGAAGGAATACTCAAAGGGGGTTGTCAAATCATGCCCTAATTAATGCCATCAATGGAAGATAGCAATGAGAAGCTCCAGAGAAGAGGTAGTTGTGCAGAGAGCAGATTGCATCCTGCAGACGATGACTATGGGCTTCATGAAAGCTAAAGCTGAATGACCAATGGAAGCAAGGCAAGTCTGGAAGCTTCATCGACCAAATTTGAAGAACTTGGCCATCAAAGTGAAGAGCACAAGTGGCAGTATTCCAATCCAGAAGGTTGTCCAGATCAGAGGGATTCAGCACTAATGTCAACTCCTCGGTGACTTGGGCCCAGAGTTCAGCGTAAGGGAGCTCAAAGTGTATGCCATTCCCAATTGAAAGCTCAGAAACCAGTACAGCAGGTTTGTATAATTGACTGAATCAGAAAAGGAACTCAGGGAGCAAGTCCAACCCAGCCAAGAACGAATGATCCAGAGCGACTGACATGATCTCCTGAGCATTGATGATGATGTTTGGAGCATCAGCAAAAGGAGCCAAATCCATGAGGTTTTTAAGCCCAAATCAGTAATTGCCTGCAAAGGAAGAGTTGGCTGAGAGTTGTTCAAAACAATGGACAGCCTGGTTTTGGAGGGATTGGTTACCGTTTCTGGTAATTTGACAGAAGTACTAGCCGCTTGCACCAGACTAGGCGTATGAATCCTGGAAGGACCATAGAAGAGGTTCCGTCAAGCATCCTAACTCATCTGCTGGAAGAGGCGGAGGTCCGGATCAGACAGACTGTTAAGAAGCTGCTGATAGCGAGATTCTGAATTTGACATAAGAGCAGGACTAGAGGGGGAATGTTGGACTTATATAGAAGTTGACATCATGCACTCTATAATCCATTAGGCTCCAATTTTGGGGAAATTAATCTCAAAATTACTGAGATAAGCTTTCTGAGGGAAGAATTAAAAATGACTTACAGCCAATAGGTTATGAGCGAGATAACGAGGGCAAATAGAAATAAGTATTCTTAATCAAGCCTTTGAAACAAACATAAACAGCAATATTCTCCTGTTTAGGACAAGGAGAGAATCAGGAATTCAAGGATGCCAGACCAAGAATCCTGAATATGACAATGGTTCATATGCCCTGATGGGGGAAATCAGATCCTGGGACTAATATCATCATGAGTAAATCGATCAGCCCAGCATGACAGAAGGTCATGGGGACTGCGCTATGAGTAGGTGGTAGCGAGAAGGAAGAGGAGGAAGAGGAGGAACGCCATATGCCAAAGGTTGTCCTGAGCAGCATTGAGTATTGACGTGTGTACTCCACTTGAACCAATGAAGTATTCAACCAGGTGTCCAAAGTGATGTTCTCATGCCCCAGTCCTTTTCTCACTGGAAATCTAGGCATGAGGGGGATGTGTTGGGATTTTTGCCCATATTCCCAGCCTGCTAGATTACCTTGTCACTAGGGGAAATTCCCTAAGGTGAAGTGAATTGGAAATTAGTTGGCCCGAATTTTGGAGACACTACATTTAGGGATTTTGGGATATTCGCCTGGTCATATCCATTGGGGATCAATCCAAATGAATACCTAATATCTTATTGGGCGGAGTGGCTGACAAAATAGGGGCATCTGATAGTGATAAACTATCAGGTGTACTGATTGGGATCAGTTGGGTTTCATCAATGATTGATTGGAATGAATAGTGAGTTGTAAGGCAAGTGATGCCACCTGCAACTAGTGAATTGATCAGTTGGTGAAGTGAACTGCCATGATGGGTAAAAAGTCCCATTACCTAAGCAGGTCGCTAGCTAATTATGGTTGGTTCACTTATATCGAGAGTAAAATATTAGGGACACGTTTTCTAACTCTTTCCATTTGAGGTTTTAAGGATGTCCAATGACGGAATCCTAACCAGGATGGGGAAGACCATCACTGCTAAGATGAGGAAGGGTTATTCAATGGCAACAGCTGCCATTTCATTGAGGAGGTGTCAACTGAGGGTTAGATGGCCGAATACCTACTATATAATTCCCTAGGATTCACTTTAATAAAAACATTGTTAAACACATACATTAAAAAACATAAATTAACAGACATTAAACCATTCTTATTAGTTTTATTAGTAACTAGCTGACTTACCCATGCTTCGCTACAGAGTCTATAAAATTTCAGATATTCAATTTATTAATATAGATTTTATATTATAGATAAACAAACCCACTCATCAAGCTAATTGCTCAATTGAATCAATCAAAAACCACCTACCATTCAGCTAAACCTAACTGAATTTAACAAATCAACCAATAACTAATCACCCCTCAAAGCTAAACTGTGAACTATTAAATCAAACAAAAGCCATCAACCACTTGGCCAAACAAAAAAACTTATTAAATCAATCAATTAGCACTAAACTGCTACCCAAAACATCTCTTTATACTTAAAATCATTGAGTATGTGACTGTCAGCAAGAGGGGTCCCATGGTCCCCTTGCCTCAAATAAATGAGTATGTGACATATTTTCCAAACTACTAAATCAACTTCTACTTAACTTGCCAAAAGTATCCTATTAATTAGGGGGAACCAAATTAGGCAGTTTGCTAAAATATATAAGCCTAACGTCAAGATACCCGTGTTTCACTATGGTATTTAGTTTATCAAATGATAAGCTCAAATTGAAGCCTATAGGCTGTGCCAGCACTACCCTTGAGCCACTCAGACTAACAGCTCCACTGTTGTTCTCGTGACTGGTGAGTTGATTATCCTAACTACTTAATCTACTTAAACTCTAATACTGATTATTGTTGAGTTTCAGGTGAGCAATTTGGTGAATTTATTAAATAATATTTACCAATTCTCACCCACTCACCCAAATAAATTAAACTTATTAGACTTGATTAGCTTCAGATGAGCAAATTGGTGAATTATTAGATAATATTCGCCAATTCTCACCAACTCACCCAAATAGATTGAACCTATAATACTCGATAATTGGGACCATCTAGTACTAAAAAAAAATACTCGATAAAATCAGATTTGATCTTATTTGCCAATTCTCACCCACTCACCCAAATAGATTAAACTTATCTGACTCAATTAGCTTCAGGTGAGCAATTTGGTGAATTAATCAGATATTTTTCAATCTTCACCCACTCGCCCAAATGGATTAAACCATCAGGCTCAATAATTTCAGATTTGATATGATTTGCCAATTCTCACCCACTCACCCAAATAGATTGATCCTATCAGACTCAAAGGTTTCAGATGTTAGTCCTTGAGTGAGTGTGTTTTATTATGTAAATATTGTCAATTTGGTTATAGTTAGACTATCAGCATCCAGTGTGAAGTTCCATCTCAAGGATATTATTGTAGAAGGCAATAATTGGAAGACTCTCAGAGAGAAGAGTAGAGATCTGAGTGGGGATCTAAAGATGAAGGGAACCACAAGCAGGGATAGCTGCCAACTATGTGTTGGGCTAAAAGAAACTGTCATCAGGAGATGTTGACAAAGATTGGGTGGACAGTAATATAGGGAACAAATCCCTATGAGTATGACTTATCAAGTATTTAATTGGAAGTACTAGCTGAAGCGTTGGGCCAAATAATAGTTCAAACTCAACTATGGATAATAGTCTCTATACTATTATTGGATAATACATTCTATACAACACGAGTTGAATGAGGAAATTGAACCTGTGCAGTAAAAAGGGTACTGGATTGATGACTGATAATCAACTTAGAGTAAATTTTTACAGCATGCTTTTTGGCATGAGGAATGCGTCAGCTGTCTTCCAGATTACCAATGACAGTGGCCTGAACTTAAATGTGCAATGCTGCGTTGCTTACATGGACAACATCCTGATTTTCTTCAAGAACAAGGAGGGACACATCAAAGATGTGTGGAAGATGCATGAGGCCATAGACAGTGCTAACCTCTGGAATAAGCCCTCTAAGTAAATTTTTGAAGGCTCCATCTCTTTATCAAGCAAGTGCTATTCAAAAAGGATAAGCATTATGCTCAGGTAAACTTAAAGCAATGAGGAAATTGTTAGAGATCAGGTATAAACCAGGTCTGAAGCTTTCTTGGGGTCAAGAATTTTCTTTGATGGTTCATCAGAAGTCTGTCTGAAATGGTTGCACCTCTTACCAGAGCTCACTGGGAAATTCCTTTTTCAGTGGGGAGAGGAGGAGTAAAAGGCTTTCTGGGCCATCAAGGATGCCCTGCTCTCCACCCCAGTCCTGGCATATCCAGACACTGACTGACCATTCAAAGTGAAAACAGATGCTTTGAATTTTGCAATGGGTTCTCTTGCAAAGTGAGGAGGACAGCCTGGAGCACTTAGTCTGTTATATCAGTAATAAATATTACCAGCTGAGACAAACTACTCAGATTAAAAAAAACTCCTGGAATTGTCACCACTTTAGATGAATGACAGCACCATCTGTTGTACTCTTGGAATCCATCCACAATCTGGACTGACCATATAGCCTTATAGTTCCACAAGAGCCCTAGGAGAATGACCTAGTGGCAATCCCGCTGGAACCTTGTTCTTTCCTAATGTAATTTAAGATCAAATATAAGCTGAAGGTGGATAATCATATAACAGACATGCTTAGCCAAGGCCCTGAGATGTTTTTTTTGAAGAAAGATCTCAGTGGGTACAATATGGCCACCATGCTACTCCCAAGGTGTTTGTCACAATACAGGAGAATCGTCCAACTTGTAGGATAGGATTTGCACCACAAAGAATTTCTTCATTTTTGGGATCAAAATTAGAAAGGGTCTTAAGGATGAAAACTCCAAAGGCATTTACTAAAGTTTTAGGAAGGATGGAGGCCTCATCTTCAATCAGGATTTTTTATTGGTCCCAACTCTTACTCCAAACTGAGTTAAAGGAGCTATTTCATGACCACCCACTGGTGGGACACCCAGGTATTTAAAAAATAATTTCATCCTCCTCTGTAAGTACTCCTAGCCAGGCCTAACAGTAACTTTAAGGGGTTACGTGGTTTAATGACTCATCTGCACCTGGTTTAATTATCCAGGACAAATCCTGTGGGGAAGCTTAAACCTTTACAAATCGCAGAGTTTCTATGGATTTTGCTAGGAGTATTTTTCTATAATCAGGCTTCCAAATTCCAATAGTTTTAATGCCATTATGGTTATGGTGGATTGTCTGACATGGTATGCAGAGTTCTTATGCACCTAAAGGTCACAGCTAAGGACACCTTGTAGATATTATTAAAAAAGTTCTCAAGACATGGCGTCCCTGACAAGATCATCTCAGAAAGGGGTCTATAGTTCATCTCAAAGTTTTGAGATCACCTCCTCAAGATGTTAAAGTCAAGCAGTACCACTCCTCAGTGTATCGCCCCTCAGTCTGACAGACAAACAGAGAGAGTTAATATGACCCTTGAGCAGCGCCTGTGATGCTACCTCATAGTGCAACAGGGAGATGGACATGCTGACTAAAAAATTTCTCAGTTTGTGTACAATAACTTAATACACTCTTTGATGAAAATGTCAACATTCTACACATACTACAGATATTAGCAAGGATGATGGAAGGCCACATAAGAGGAACAAATTTATTCATTAAAGACCAGGTGGCCAATGTGAAGGAGAACCTGAAAAGCCAGAGATCAAACCTGGAAAAAGCTTTCAAGGACCAAAAGAAAATGCAGATGCTTAAAGCTCCAAAGTGTCAGCTCTCAAGGTGGGGGACTTCATGATGATTAATGCTAAGCACTATTCATTCCCCAAGAATGCGAAAAATTTGCACCTGTCAACTTAAACCTTGCAAGCTCATCTACAGGTGAACAAAGTGGCCTACAAAATAGAATTTCTGAGGGATCGCATGTTCATCTTTTATTACATGTCTCACAGATGAAATTTTTGAAGGGGCCATTTCCAAAAATCCTAAGCCAGTCCACTCTGGAAACCCCAGAAAGGCTGAGTATGAGGTGGAGGAGATTCTGGAAACTAAGATCTCCCATGGCAAGCGCTGGTGTCTAGTCAAGTGGGTTGCCTACCCTATAGAGGAATCCTCCTGGAAAACTGCCAAAGATTGTTTCAACTGCCTTAGAAGGGCAAATAATAATGGGGTGCAGGGAGCTCTCATCTGGAGGGGGTAATATAATAGTTAAGGTATTGCATGGCCACCATATAGCCCTTGTTGAGGAATCGATATGACTGGATAATAATTCACTCATCCAGTGGATCATATTTATGAGTCAATGCAAGTTTTGAGAGTGAGCAATAGATTATGCCAATGCAAAGTGAATTGATCAAAGTCTTTATAGTTTGGAGAATCTAGGGATTTCCGCCAAAGCCTTAATGATAAAATGAAACTCCTAAATTGGTAATGAATAACAAATTACTAAGTGGAAAGAGTGAAACTTACTAGGAATATCATGGAATAAGAGTTGAGCGTGGGAATGGGAAGAGAAGGTCAAATATGAGGAAAGAGAGTAGTAAGGAAGCGTAATGGAAGTAGCCATTAAGTTTTAAATATATAAATTGGTATCATTGTGGCAATAGCTCCTTATTAAGTTTTATCATTAATTATCAAGGGCCAGAAATCCTCATATCTCTTGTCCATTGATCAGTGGGTTTTACCCTGTGCAACCCATTTGGCAGAGCCAACCAAATCCGCCAAAATTAACAATGGTGCTCACTACAGGGGGCCCATTGATCAACACTTAAAAAGCTTCATATTTATTTAAAAGTTATGGTGCAACTAGCTCACCTTGATGGGGTACTATTCTAGTTTATCAAATTGTCTCAATACATGGAACTGAAACTTACCTTATATACACTACTCCAGGCTCAATAAATACTTTTCTGAAAAAAGTATAACTGAGCAGCTCGCCAAAGCCTTTCACCAACTTCACCTGGTGGGTGACCAAACCAACCAACTTGCCAACCTCTTGAGCAATACTATCAAGCGGCTATACTGTGCAGAGTGTAAATTAAAAAAGGTTGTCATGGAGTAGGAGATATACATCAACAAGCTGCTCCCATTAAACCATGATGGAAACATACATGGGTTTTTCATGAAGTTTGAATTTGCCATAGAGGGGGCTTCCAATTGGCAGAAAAATAAACTGTTTTTATCCACTTTGGATGTCTTGAGTGCCAACCAGGTCACATTTTACCTTAAGGATAGTACTGTAGCATATCAAGAGTTGAAGGAGATTGTGATCCACCTGTTTGGGGGTGTGGCAAAAATGGTGCAGTGCAAGGTGGAGTTTTTGACAATTCAGTTTCAAAAAAATATGTCCTTAATGGGTTTTTGTGGAGCATTTCATGGCTGAGGCTCATGGGTTGGTAAAAGAAAATATCTTAACTAATGAGGAGGTGGGAGTAGCAATGATAGCGGCTGTTAAGCCATAAAGAGAACTGTATAATGCTATGTCTTAAATTCTTCATGAAGATGTGAGCTATTAAAAATTGTCAATTATTTACTCCATCTATCCATCACTTTTAGTTCTCCTGATTTGGAATGAAAGGCCCTTGCAACTGCTACCAAATCCCCATTGATATTGGAACAACAATGACTTGGCTATAATCCATTGGGGATCATTCATCCCCATAATGCTCTGGAAAGTCCTTTTCGCCCCCATTATTATCAACTAGCTTAGTCTCATCTGAATTATAACCCATTAATTAATTTCAGACTTGGATCTATGGGTGTGATGCAGAGATGAGTGCCATTTACAAATGCTTGTTTCTTGTGCAGCCAACGAGGCCATTATTCTTCTAGCTGTTTTAGGAAAACTGAATGTCAATGCAGTACCAGTTGCCACAAATGAACAGGGAAAAGGTCGTGCAGAGTAGAGATGGGGCGCTCTACTTCTACCGATACAAACTTATCTCTCCCTAATGATTCTCATGAGTTTTTTGTGTCAGTCCTGGTACTCACCTCAATAATTTATTATATGAACAAATCCCCTATGATATATTGTCCTCAAGCCAAGGGAGAGACCCCTATAATGCAGACATGGAGTTCCACCAATATGTGCAAAAGCCATAAACCTGGAAAATCCTTGAGTGGAATGGTACAGTCAATGGCAAACCTTTAACACATGTTACAGCTCTAAAGGAGGTGTAAGTGGCTATTCCAGTAGAGAAAATTGCCCAGGATTATCATCATGTTGGTGCCAGTATTCTCACTTTTCTGGATAACCAAAAGCCCCTAAATGTTTATGTATAAAACCAATGGGTTTCCCTATTTGGAGTGTAAATATTTGTGAAATTTTTGTACAAAATACCAAAATTTGGGTGATATCAATTTTGGCATACTCATCAATATAATATCAACTAAGCTCATAGCTAAGCTTCCATTAAAACCAGATGTGGACCACAGAGTAATGTACGGGACCGCAGGGGCACATAGCACTGTGTCAAAGGGTGCATACAGTGCGTTGCCTTTGAGGTTCAGGTTGGCCAGCAATCTTCTTTAGCAATGTTGCCTAAAATAATTATGACATGTTGATCAGTGCTGCATTCATGCGGAAATTTTGGGCCATGGTTATTAGGTGGATGAAACCATCAGTATCCTAGGACAACATATTCCCAATTACTTTACCTAATTTGAGTCCCAACAGACCCAATCCACTCCAGTAAAATTAATCTTGTATATAGTGACTGGGTGATTTCTGTACAATATTGGCAGATGAAGTGGATGACATGAGCTCTTCCTAACCAGATTTACAAGTATAATGGTATTCCTCTGTGAGCTGTGAGCATTTAAGCATACCTTATGGGCATCAGGTCATAATAAGGATGGAGCTTGAAATAGATACCCAGAAGGTCTATATGGTGAGATTATGGGGCAGTAAAAATTTATAGGATACTAATTATTTTAGCCAATACCCCTATAAATATATAACTTGCACAGGTTTGGGCTTTGTGCAAATACTCCGCGTTGTATAGTAGTTGATATAATTGTTTGATACTAGTATGACGACTATTATCTGTAGTTGAATGGAAGTACTAGATTTCAGTCTAATGCTTAGCCAGTATTTCCTCTCAAAATACAAATGATGTAATAAATAAGAATTCATTCCCTTGTACCACCTAACTTGATCTACTCTTATATCTCCATTTACGGTTTCCCTGGTTTTCCAAACAGTTGGCAACAATCCCTGATTTAATACAGCTTCTCCTCATAAATCTCCGCTCAGATCCTTACTCTTTATCTTAAAGAGTCTCCCAATCATCACACACTGAAATAATATCCCTTAGAAAGATAGAAAAAATTAATGCTATAAAGTTTACTAAGCTAAGACTTAAGTAAAAGTGATAATCTGGGTATTTTTATCTGGTAGATTATATATTTTATTATTAGTGAATTCTAGGGAATGTATAGTGGGGGATTTGGCGCCCAACCTTCAGTTGACACATCCTTGATTAAAATTGCAGTCATTGCCATTGAATTACCCATCCTTGTCTCAGCAGCGATGGTCCTCCCCATCCTGGCTAGGATTCCATCATTGGACATCCTCAAGACCTAAAACGGAAAGAGTCAGAAAACGTGTCCCTAACATTTTCCTCTTGATCCAAGTGAACCAACCATATTTGGCAAGCGACCTTCTTAGGTAATGGGACTTATTTCCCATTAAGGAAGGTCACAAACCAACTGATTGATTCACTAGTTGCAGTGGCATCACTCATCTCACAACTTACTCCTTAAATTCCCAATTGGTCAGTGATGAAACCTGACTGATCCCAATTGGTACACCTGATAATTAATCAACTATCAGATGCCCCTATTTCGTCAGCAACTCTGCCTGATGAGATCTTAAGCACTTGTCCAGATTGATCCCAGATGGATCCAACCAAGTGAATAACCTAAAAAAAACCCAAACATTGTTACCCCAAAATCAGGGTCAATTAATTTCTAATTCACCTCAAATTAGGTAATTATCCCCTAATAATCCCTGATAATTTAGCTGGCTGGGAATATGGGCAAAAATCCCAACACATCCCCCTTATTGCCTAGATTTCCAGTGAGAAAAGGACTGGGGCGAGAGCACACCGCTTCAGACACTCAGGTTGAATACTTCATTTGCTCAAGTGGAGCATGATCATAAGTACTCAACGCTGCTTGGGATGACCTTTGGCATGCGGCTCTCTTCCTCGTCCTCCTTGCTACCACCTACTCAGAGCATGGTCCCCATGATCTTCTGTCATGCTGGGCTGATTGATTTACTTGTGACAATATTAATCCCAGGATCCAGTTTTCCCCCATCTGGGCATATGACCCACTGTCATATTCAGGATTCTTGGTCCAGCGTCCTTGATTTCCTGATTTTCTCCTCATCCTAGACAGGAGAATCTTGCCATCAATGTTTGTTTTGTGGTTCAATTAAGAATGCTCATTTATGTTCGCCCTTGTTATTTCTCTCATAACCTCTTGGCTCATATCACCCTTAATTCTTCTCTGGAGAGCTTACTCACTAATTTTGAGATTAATTTCTCTGAAATTGGAGCTTAATTGATTTCAGAGTGCATAATGTCAACTATCATATAAGTCTGACATCACCACTCTCATCCAGCTCATATGTCAAATTCTGAGTTGCGGTACCAACAGCCGCTCAACAGTTTGTCTGATCAAGATTTATGTCTCTTCCAGAGTATGAGTCAGTCTGCATGACGGAACTTTTTCTATTGTCCTTCCAAAACTCATACCCTAGTCAAGTACCAGTGGCTAGTCCTTCTGTAGAATTACCAGAAATGATAACCAACCCCACTGAAACCAGGTTAGCAATTGTCTTTAATGACTCACAGCCAATCCTTCCTCTGTCATCAATTTCAGAGTTAGATTTCAAGACTCTCATGGATTCAACTCTTTTGCAGATGCACCTAACATCATCATTGATCCTCCTGAAATAATGCCACTTTCTCTTGATTGTTCCTTCCTCACTGGATTGTACTTGCTTTTGGAGTTCCTCTTCTGACTCAGTCAATATTACAAGCCAGCTGTCTTGGCCACTGAACTCACCATTGGCAACAGCATACATTTCAAACTCATTTTGCAGAATTAAGGGCCCAAGTCACTGAGGCTTTATCCATGGCTCTGAATTCTTATGACATTGAGAACATCCTAGATCAGGATATTGCAGCTTATGCTCTTCACTTTGCCAGCCAAGTTCTTTGAAGTTGGGCCATGAAGCTTCCAGCCTCTCACAGTTTCCATTGCTCTTTTTGCTTCAGCTTCTGAGAAGCTTGTAGTCATCTCTTTCAGGATGCCATTTTCTCCTTGCAAGACTATTTCATTTCTGGTATGTCCCATCAGTATCTTCCACTGATGGCTTTAATAGAGGGAATGATTTGGCAACCCCCATCTAGTATCCCTTGTTTGTTGCTGGCCCATATGTCCAGTGTTCTTGACAAAGCCCATTGGCAAGCGCTCAAAACCAATCTTCTGGTTTCAGTAACATATTGGGATTACTCAGGGTTATTTGCTGACTGCCTCTTATTGTACTGTTGCTTCCCTCCCCACTCTGGGGTATCATGTTTGGCTTCTTCCACATCTCAATTTCCCTTCCCCTAGTTGCTTTTTTGCAGGGATCTGCATCTGCTCAACAAACTTAATTTTGTGTAGGTCTAGCCCTCACTAGCATCTGATCTCAAATAGATTTTGATGGGTTATTCACTCCTACTGTGATCCATCCTCCCTTCCCCAAGAGGCGACATAGGCGGAATCATTCCCAAATTGAGGATAATCATTAAAAAATAAAAATTATAAAAATATATCACTTTTCTATGCGGTTTTAATAATTTTTCTAATATATTAATAAATTTCTTATTTCTTCTTTTTTCCATGGGACTTGACCTTATTTCAGTTCAGCAATCCATTTTTTCCCCAAACTAGATCCTAGGTATTCTTAGACCTACCAGTTTTCTATGGTTCATAGGTCTTACTACTTTAAGACTTAACCATCAAGATTGGTTCAGAGGTCCTTTTTTATGGACTTGACCAAATCATTAGGACATAACCAACTTAATGGTCCAGTGGTCCTTCAGAAACTCTTTTTTTATTATTTTTTCATTGATCCATCGCTTCACATACTTAGCATTGATTCAATTTACTACCCTTCCATCTAAAAGGTTCTTGACGGAGTAGGCATCTGTCGCCATCTTAGCAATAATCTCAAATGGACCCAACCACAATGCATCCAGTTTGTTTCTTCTCCCAAAATCATACATATCACAATAGGCAACTCTTTTGCCTATTTTTATTCTGATAAGGCCAGTTGGTTCTTATCATCCATTGTTTTCGCTCATATCCTTTTCTTCAAAGTAGTATTAAATGCTTGCAATTGCATTTCAATCAAGATATTCATCAGTAAGTTCAGGTACTGCTCAGAACTCATCCCCTATGTTGGTTCCACCACTGAATATAAAATTGGTATCAACGTGGCCTTCATCCCATATTTAACTTAAATAACATTTTTTCTGTCACCAAAACTTTTCTTTCTCGTTGCAATCACTTTGCAACCTATTCAATTCAAGACTGAATCTAGTTTGATAATCTCACAGAGGAGACTAGTCTGCGCCCATGTCAGGGAGCAGTTGGGCAATAAAGATAAGAGGAGCAGGTGGAAGGCCCGCGGCCTCCAGCGTTCAAAAATGCCCTGGAGAATCTGGCGGAATAGACAAAAATTTTAAAAAACTGGCGGTCATTATTTCCCCAGAAATCCTCACTTAGCAAGTGCGATGCAACCAGTACATCAACACGCCGCACTCCCAACCAATCTCGTCAGTGGAATTCAGAGTCCGCGTGTTTCTGGACATCCAAAAAATGGCCTTATGGGAAAAATTTTGTGAAGATGTGCACACAATTTTCCCAACCGCGGTGTATGTTGCACCTCACTCCATGTCACGCGGTTGGCTGGACCTAGGTTTCAAAAGCAAAAAGGCAGCAGATGAGGCTGCAGCAGTGCGCATAGTGGTCAACCTCCCCAAAGGGCAACAGGTCATTGAAACCAAATGCACCAGATGGACAAAATCAAACCAAATTTTCCTCATGTTCAACTTTTTGCCTTTTACGGTAAAACATGATACTTTGGAACAACACCTGAAAGATGGTCTCGCCATATATGGTGAAATACAATCTTTTGAAATGCAACGCTTCATGCTGATGCCACACCTGTGCACTGGCAAAGCCATCGCAGTTCTGACCCCAACTGAGGAGATTGTGAAGGACCTAACCCAGATCCTGCACTCCACTTTTATTGATATTGTAGGGCATACCACCCACCCATTCTGGGTGACCGTGGACAGCGCGCCCCCTATTTGCACCCACTGTGATGCGTTTGGCCATAAGGCGCACGCATGCCCCATCAAGGAGGGTGTCACATTCCAAGAACACCCCTCAGCGGCTATGGCCAGCGGAGAGGCGCACTATGAACCAACCTCAAGCACCAAAGAGGCTTTCCCGTGGGTAGCTCAAGGCTGCTACCTACTGGTAAAGCCTATCTCCCAGAAAGAGCAGAAGAAGGCCAAGCAGGCCCATAGGGCTATGGCCAAGGAAGCGGCCAAAACCACCACTGCTATCCCACACTCACAATGCCAGGAGGACATGGAAACCTTCTCAGTGGAAGCAACTCAGGAATCCATCAACCAATCAGATTGGGAAGCCCATGCTGAGCAGGCCACTCAATCTGAGGATCTGATGGGAGATTTGATCTCACCCAATCATTGCACCCAAGCTCCGGTTGAAACTGACTTGGGGTCCAACCTACCTAAAAAAATTTTTTGACCCACTCAATGGTGCACTGAACTCATCCGCACCGCAAAAAATTCGTCCAACGTTGGGAAAACAAAAGTGAAGGCTAAAGCCAACGTGACTCTTTCCGCAAAAATCAACAAAAACTCTGATAGCATTGCTGCTAACACCCACGCTGCTGTGAAGGCCCGCGGGGATCTAGAAGAGGCTGGTGGGCCCAGGTGCCCACCCCCTCACACCTAAGGTGCGATGGGGAAACCTTCACTTTAGGGACGTTTAATATTGCCAGACTCAAGGCCTCCCCATCCCAGGCTAGGAAACTGAGTTTTTTACAACACAATTTACCCATGAATATCCTGGCCATCCAGGAGTCCCACTGTCCATGAGGTTTTGAGGAAGCTTGGAAAACAATGCTCCTCCTATCCCTATCCTTTTGGTCGAAGCACTGTGGGGTGCTAATTCAGAAAAATAATTTTTTCAAATTTTTAGCCTCAGAAACATTCCTAAATGGCTGAGTGCTTGTTGTCACTTTCTCGTGGGCTGACGTAGCACATGCAATCATCAACATCTATGACCCAAACAGTGCACGTGAGCGTCAGGAATTTTTCTCATCAGTCAAATCCCTCCTGCTACCCCCAGACTCTTTCCTAGTTGGCGACATGAATTGTTGGCTAAACACACCAACGGACCAGTGGCCTTCCTCACCCCATGCCCCCCAGGGTCATGTAGAACTATGCATTCTAAAGGCCACCCTCAGGTTAATGGATGTGCTGCTGTGACATGCCCCACTGCTCAAAAACATGACACGTCCCCACGTCCACAATGGCCAATTAAGGTCCATGACCCTCATTGACCTTATTCTAACGCCGGCAAAATTCCAACCCCACATCTTTCACTTCAAAACAACAAAAATGGAATTCTCCAACCATCAGCTGGTCTCGCTAACCTACCACCTAACTGTCACAGCTGCTAAGGCCCCACATTGGTGCAAAATCTGCCCCCCCAAGCTTGCGTCACCAGGATTTTCCACATGGGTGGAAGAGGCAACTTTGGCAAAAAATTTTGTTGCACCATTTTGTGTGGACCCCATTTCCACATGGGCAACTTTCAAAGATGACACTATCCGCCACTATTGCCATCTCTCCCCCAGATGCTCATGAACCATATTGGCAGTTATCTCGTGCACTCTGACGGAGTTGGCACACTTGGAGTCCAACATCCCAGTTACAGGATACAGCTCTGCATGGGGCAGGAAGTGGGCAGAGGCAGCCGCCCACCTTAACGCACTCAAAAGACAACACAAACATTGGGTTTGTGTTCAGTACAGGGCCACATGCATCACAAAAGGTGACAAGTGCACCACACATTTCTTTAAAAAAATTTTGCACCACGCCAGAATGTGGCCTGCACACAGGTGCAAAGATTGGATAATTCCATTGTGGATACACCAGCTGAAGTGGCAATCGAAATGAAAAAGTATTACTCTGAGTTGTACTGATCCTATCCAATTCAGCTGGCCAAAGTGGCGGAATTTCTTAACCGAGCCTGCATCCACACCATTTTCTGATACCCGGAAATAATGAATTTGATTACTCCAAACAAATTATGGACAGCCATTTACGGTGCGCCAAACTGAAAATGCCCAGGCCCAGATGGCATTTCATATGAGTTCTACAAAAAATATTTCAAATATATATCCCCATTGCTGCTCACCTCACTTAACAAAATCCTGTTGGAAACGCGCCTCCTACCAGGAGGACATGAGGCCTTTACTGTCACACTCTTCAAGAAAGGGGATAAGCTAGACTTAGCCAACTGGTGCCCCATTTCTCTAACAAACACAAACACTAAATTTTTAACTAAAATCATGGCTAACCATTTAGGGATTGTAGCATCTGCCACCATCTCCCCAGAACAATTTGGTTTCATCCCCAGAAGGTCGATTTGGGACAACATGCACTCTGTGGCTAACGCATGCCAGTCCACAGCCTCTGGGGCACTTGTATTCTTGGACCAACAGAAGGCCTATGATAGAGTAAACTGGGAATACCTCAGGCCTGCCTCCATCAATTCCGCCTACCCCCTCGCTTCATCAACTGAGTAATGCTGCTCACGGAATCTGCTACAATGGCAGTGCGTGGCCCTAGCTTCCTAACGGAAGTAGTCCGCCCTCAAAGGGGCTTGTAACAAGGGGACCCCCTCAGCCCACTCTTATACAACTTCAGCCTTAATCCACTACTGCGAAATGTGAATGCCCAACTCACTGGGGTCCATGTGCCAGGCCAAGCCCCAGTCAAGATAATGGCGTTTGCAGATGATTGTGTGTTGGGGTGTCTAATAATCAAGATGCACGCGCACTTGAAGCTTTCATCCAGGAGTATTCCCGGGTAAGCAACGCAGCACTGAACGCTTCCAAAACCGAAATCATCATTCTTGGTCAGTTTCAGAACTGCTGGGCCCCAGCAATCAGTTCCCAACCCAGCCCATCTGCTCGCCCACATCCTCGCCCTACTAACTCAACACACACCGCTCCACTGGTGCTCCCCTTTGTGCCACGCCCTACCATAGGACCAGTACACCATCTGGGCGTGTGGATGGAGGCAGGCGGATATGTGTCAGCAGTAATGAAGTGCCATATTCTAGACAATGTGACAAAGCGCATCGCCTCTCTCAGAGCCCACCCTACTAACCTTACTGGCAGGGTTGTTTTAGCCAACTCTATGCTCCTCTCCAAAGTCTGGTTTGGAGCCCACACCATCCCCTTCTCCCCAAGCTTCTTCAAATCCTTGTATGCCTTGCTGCAAGGATGGCTTTGGTCAGGCCGCCCTCAACCAGTGCGGCTAGAGGTCATGTTTGGCCCTCATCATAATGGTGGCATGCGCCTGCTTGACTTCAAAGCCCATGCTGCCAAGATCCTGGGCACCTGGATTGCGGCTGTCACCGCCCCTACACTCCCCTCCCAACACTGTTCCCGCGCAGCCTGCTCCAACTTCTCCCGCGCTTTGGGCCTCAACAATCCATCAAACCCCCACTCCCTGATGAAATACCTCGCATCACACACATTGGCCACAGGTCCCCACGGGACTAAAACCCACTACAAACGAATCCTACTCTCCATGCGGAGTGCTGAGTGGAGAATTCGTATTAGCAGACATACAACCCAAAAAGGCCGCCCCTCTCCTCAGTTCACATAAGAGGTACAGGGGCTACCCATTCAGGATGGCGTGATCCCCATTCAGCCCCACGTCCTATCCAGGGTGGACTACCTGGACATGATGGACATCCCTTATTCCATTGAGACCCAAAAACTATCTGGAAATCCGTACACCATCCTCTGTTGCAGCCTCAAGTCTGCTCCCATTTGTGGCGCTGCCTGAGGCGGGTGTATCATATAGCTGAGCGCTCTAACGCTTTACACTCATCCTGTGTCGTATGTGGCCAGTATGGAACGCTGTTTTACCGCCTGGAAAAGTGTCCTACCTCTAAAGTGATATGGTGTGAAGTTCAACGTCTGCTGGGCCAGGATCAAACGCATCCCTTCAGTCTATTGAGAGATATGTTTGCTCTATCAATGGCCTCCTCCTGTCCACCCTCCCTCCATGCTCTGGTAGTTGCAATCGCCATGTGGACTATCCACACGATTGTCTTGGATGCCATCGCAGGCTCCACCCCCACCCTCCCAGAAGCTGTCCACAGATTCCGGTCTCATTTGGTGGACCACTTTCAGGCGTGGATGTTTGGATACCTCCCACCGCGTCACTGACAGCTGGTCTCCTCCTGGTTCCCAGTCTGGTTCATCAAATCAGACCCCTTCCTCCACACGTGTTCAATTGTGGCTACGGCCCCTTCACACGTTTCCTCCCCCTCCCCATAAGTGGCGTTCCCGCTGGCAACAAGAGATAGCATCGCTTCTCTGGGGTGCCTCCCCTGGTACTAAGTTTTGTCTCTTCTGAGTCATATTCAGAAGTGTCCATCCCATGGTCAGCCTTCCCCACAATAAATTTAAAAACCTTTTCTCTGTCACTGTATGATGGCTGATATTGTAAGAAAATGTCACCAAACTCATGTACATTCCCCATATGGAAATTCTTCCTGTGATCATTTTCCTCAGAGTTGCAGTCAGCATCCCATTAACTCGTTCCACCAGTCCATTCATCTCTGGCCAGTGGGTACATACATGACTCCTCAGATCTCCATTATCTTATTTAACCATGGTATCACATGAGACATGAAGTTTGTCCCATTGTCACTCAGCAGGACCTGTGGGCATCCATATTGGTATACTACTTGATCCAGGATAACTTTGCAGTACTTATAGCATCTACTTTTTCTAGGGTATTTGTCTCAACCCATCTCATCAGATGATTGATTGCAACTATTATGTACTTGACTCCCCATGTGCTCATTGTCAGCAGTTCTATCACATCATTGGACACCATATGCCAAGCAAATCCAGGGCAGACCAGTTGGCATCCAGTCATATTCTTATGTGGCTTGTGCAACTGGCACTCCACACAACAAGCTAGATAGTCAGTTACATCATAGTTGATTGACTCCCAGTAGTACTGGAAAATATTGTCAGTCATTTTTCTCAGGCATCCATGCCTGACAACCTTATGAGTGGCTTGAATGATAGCTGCTCTTTTCTGATGGCTTTGGGAATAATAACTGCTTCCCACTAATCATCTTAAAAACTTGTCCATCCAAGTTCTCATTGTTTTACATCACTTTTTAAATTGCACCTTGGATTTCTTGGGGATTGTTCCAAATTTCTCCATTGACCATTCTCTGGAATAACTTATCCGCCTGCTGGTATACCATCTGGATCATTGGTAACCACAATAAGCCATCCACATTCTGATAATAAGCCCCTGCTGGTGGACAATCTCATAATTGTAAGCCTGTAACTTCAATTTCCATTGGTCCAGTTATCCTTCTTGTTCTCACAAATTGTGAAGCTAATGCAATAAGGAGTGGTCCATCACCACTTTAAGGTGCGTTCCATAAGTGTACACCCAAAACTGTTTACAGGTGTAAATGATTGCAAGGCATTCATGCTCAGTTACAGTGTAGTTCCTCTCAGCGACTGAGAGTGTCTGACTTACATATGCCACCGATGTTCATCCCCAAGTTCATCTATTTAGCTTAATATGTCACTGATTGCTGTTAACAAAGCATTGGTTTGTATAATAAATTCTTGATCAAAATTTGGATATTTCAAAATTGGAGGATCTATCAGGTACTGGCGTGATTCATCAAAGGATTTATGTGCTTTTTTCCATAAAAATCCTTTCTTAAGATCCTTCAACAGATGGAATAAGGGCTTTTAAATTCCGGCAAAATCTTGATTAATTTTTCTATAGTATCTGACCATTTTAAGGAACACTTAAATATCTTGGACACTCTTTGGCACAGCCAATCATTCTATGGCTTTGATTTTCTGGGCTTGCAGCTGCAGTCCATTAAAGTTGATCATGAATCCCAGATATTCCAACTCCTTCTTGAAGAAGTGACACTTCCTCAGCTTAATCTTCAGGTTTTCCATGGACAGTCTTTTGAACACTTCTTCCAAGCGGTGTAAATGGTCAGTAAACGTTCTACTAAACACATTGATATCATCCAAGTACACCAGGACGCATGAAAACTTCAATTAATTTAGTATAGCGTCCATGGCCCTCTGGAACGTTTCAGGCGCTTTGCATAGACCCTGGGGCATCCTCATCAGTTGATATAGCCCCTGCGTGGTAATAATCGCACATTTTTATTGGTCTTTTCTTGTCAAATCGCTTTGCCAATATCCTGATATCAGATCCATTGTGGAGAAATACTTTGCTTCTTCCAATTGATCTAGCGCATCATCAATTCTTGGTAGGGGATATGAATCCTTCTTCATAATCTTATTCAGCTTTCAGTAGTCAATCACCACCCAGTTGGAGCCATCCATTTTCTTCATGGTTAGAATTGGACTCGCCCAGGGACTCAATGATGGAACTAGAAGCCCATGCTTCACTAGTTTTCTGATTTCATCTTCTACTGCCGCTTCAGCCACCTTCAACTATCAAATCAGTCTCATCTTGATCAGCAAATTTTCCCTGGTATTGACCTTGTGGATCACATCTCTTGCACATCCCAAATTGTGGTCATCCTGGGTGAATACTTCCTGATACTTTTTTTACAATTTGAGCATTTCCTCTTGCTGTCCTTCCATCAGATCAGCAAGATTTTCTCAACCAACCAATAGGTTGATACTCTTGGTTACCCTGGACAGTAATCTCATATCATTGAGGGTCCCAAAATTGTGGAATTTTCTCAGTTTGGCCATCAGGATTAGATGAACAAACATGACGATCTGATTCTTCTCAAACTTCATCAGTTTTTCACATAAATTCGCCAGGAGAACGTGAATTTCTATATGGCCTGGCATTATTATTCCAGGACCCACCCAAGGCTCTACTATGGACTTCTTTCAGGGGCTTCCAACCTCCCCATACAGCAGCTCCAGTATCTCTAATGTCAACCCCGTATCAACTATCATTTGTTATCTCAGCAGTATGGTTTTTGCATTCTTGATCCTCAGTGGAATTCCCTGATTTTCTAGGATTTCTGTCAGCATTTCTCATCACTTTCGGCCAACTAGTTATAATCAAACCAGGACAATGCCATCATTATATATCAAGATGATGAAGTTAATTCTTCTACTCAGTGGAGCTTCCCTATCCTTCTGATAGACCAATGGTAACGTCTGACCCAATATGGTCAACTTTATTGTCCTCAAAGTTACATTTAACTCTATACTTCCATAGAATTTCTGTCATAGACAAAATGTCATAGTTTTGGTTGGCCAAAACTATCGCTGGAGCAGATACCACCATGGATCTGAATCAAAGTAGTAGAGTGCTATATGCTCCACATGAGATGGTGGTATTCAGCCCAGCTGTCCCATACTCCTTCTTATGTTCCAAGTCAGGATGAGATCTTCATCCTCTTCACTAGCTTTGTCAAGACAATGTTAATGGGCACTCCACTGTCAACAATCACCATCACCCATACTCAATTCATAAGTATATCTATATAACATACACTCAAAGTATTGTAAGATAGTATTTACTGAGTGTATAGTAGCATTATTAGCTGAATCAAGGGTATGAATGATTTGTGCCAATAAATCAGGAAATGATTTCTTTATCATGCTGAGGGGGATTGACAGACTTGCCTCATATAATCGCACTTCAGTCAATTCTTCAGAATTATCTGAAGCTCAAATCTTGTCTGTTAATTGTTGGGCTTATGGCAAGAAAACTTCCTTAATTATCTCAGGGTCAATCCCTTTCTCCTGGATCTTGTTACTGCGTTCACATCCAAATTGACCACTTGATAAAGTTGATCCTGTACATCTTCATCCATGAGCAGATCACTGATGTCAATTTCCTTGTGCATAATATTGGGAGGAACAGGCTTCTCTGCAGCTCTAGACTGTTCCCCATCTAGGTCTCAGGCCCTTTTCCTGACTTTTTTGAGGTTGCAGGCTCTTTTTCTTGGACCATGTTGATTTGATCCTTGAGCTTCTTGAATTTACAGAAAAATGTCCCTTTTCTCCGCATTGGTAACAGACTTTCTCCTTCTTATTAATCTGTCTAAAGTTTTTGGGCCTATTCCCTACATGGTTTGGTTGTTCATCTTCTTAGCACCCTCGTTCCCCTTTGTGGTATTTGAATTTCATACTGGGCTTGATTTAAAACTTCTGTTTGGGGAATCAAAGGTTGCTCCCAAGGTTTTCAAATTGTCTACCATCTGAGAGGTAGTAATTTCCATCATGAACATGGAAGAGATCATTTGGTGCAAATTGTGGATGGGCTAAAGGGCTGCTTGTAATGCAATTCTGGCATCAAATTCATCCAGCACATTTTCTCCAACCAGGATTTGTGATTCCTGGTAGAAAAGATCAGTGAAGCTTGCTAAAGATTCATCTTTATGGAACTAGATGCTCATAAACTCTTGTTTGCATTTTGGCATGTGCATCAGGCTTCTAAATTCCTTCATAATGGCTGCTTTTGCATCTGCATATGACCAGCTGTCCCCCTCCAGGTGGGACAACACTAGTATTTGACAATCAGTATCTAGGCAATTCATCACCATCAATGCCTTTTGACAATTGCCATATCTGTACATGGTCATATCAAACAACCAAAAAATGCTGGGGCATTATCCTAATGAAAAGTCAGCAATTATGGTGTCGCCTTAAATTTCTTTGAGGTTCCTCTAGCCACCTCTCTAGGTTCAGCTACTCAGCTCACTTGAGGAGTGATTTTGGGCATCATCTCTGAAATAGCGGTAAAAGCATGCAGCATGTTTCTTGAATTAGTCATCTTCCCAATTATCGTATAAGGAGTTCTTTGGCATTGGTTGCCACATATGGCTCATAATCACATTTGTGAGTTTTTAACTCCTCACCTGTTTAGTCAGCTGCTCGATATCAGCAATGAATGCTCTTAAACAAATGCAATCTACTTCACGCTCTGTTTTCAGAAATAAACTTCTCAAATTAAGTTCCCTTCTTTCTTCTTTAATGACATTACTTTGTAAGTAACTCATTTCTGAAACTGGTGCATTATTGATCCCTTCTTCCATATTGGTGACACTTCCTTCCAGGGCTGCAAATTCTTGATGATCTGCTGAGTTCAGGGCATTCTGATTTACAGTTGACAACTCCATCCATAGTTTTCTTATCTCATCTTTATATGACATCACTTCTAAATTCTTCTACTCAACTACACCCCAGTAGTGAGCACCACTTTGTAGAAATTTATAGGATGTTGATTAATTTTGGCCAATAACCCCTATAAATATATTACTTGCAAAGGTTCAGGCTTTGTGCAATTCTCTGCGTTCTATAATAGTTGATATAATCGTTTGATAATAGTATGGTGACTATTATCCATAGTTGAATGGAAATACTAGATTTCAATCCAACGCTTAGCCAGATTTTTACATAAAATACTTACAATGTCTTGAATAAGAATTTATTCCCTTGTATCACCTAACTTGATCTACTCTTAGATCCCCATTTATGGTTTCCCTGGTTTGACACACAGTTGGCAACAATCCCTGATTTGATTCAGCTTTTTCTCTGGATCCCCGCTCAGATCCTTACTCTTTATCTCAAAAAGTATCCCAATTACCACACACTGCAATAATATCTTGAGAAAGTATAGAACAAATGAATGCTATAAAGTTTACTAAGCTAAGACTTAAGTAAAAGTGATAATCTGGGTAATTATCATCTGGTAAATTATATATTTTATTATTAGTGAATTCTAGGGAATGTATAGTGGGGGATTTGGCACCCAACCTTTAGTTGACACATCCTTGATGAAATTGCAGCCATTGCCATTGAATTACCCATCCTTGTCTCAGCAGCGATGGTCTTCCCCATCCTGGCTAGGATTCCATCATTGGACATCCTCAAGACCTAAAACTGAAAGAGTCAGAAAACGTGTCCCTAACATTTTCCTTTTGATCCAAGTGAACCAACCATATTTGGCAAGCGACCTTCTTAGGTAATGGGACTTATTTCCCATTAAGGAAGGTCACAAACCAACTGATTGATTCACTAGTTGCAGTGGCATCACTCACCTCACAACTTACTCCTTAAATTCCCAATTGGTCAGTGATGAAACCTGACTGATCCCAATTGGTACACCTGATAATTAATCAACTATCAGATGCCCCTATTTCGTCAGCAACTCTGCCTGATGAGATCTTAAGCACTTGTCCAGATTGATCCCAGATGGATCCAACCAGGTGAATAACCTAAAATCCCCCAAACATAGTTACCCCAAAATCAGGGTCAACCAATTTTTAATTCACCTTACATTATGGAATTATCCCCTGGCAATCCCTGGTAATCTAACCAGTTTGTAATAAGGCAAAAATCCCAACAGGGGCCCTATCAGTAATTGTGGATCAAACCTCATGTGGCTCCTGGACTTCTGTTACCAGGGCATGGGTAAGTGAAGGTGTTGATAGCAAACCTTCAGAAGAAGTCTATAAAGGTTCAAAGGCATTAGGTGGTGGCTTATCTGCATCTGATTTTTATTGATGTTGTCCACTGGATACATGATTTTGGTTCTTAGGAAGATCTTGAGCTACCTTAAAAACCTCAGCGAGCACAATGACTGTGGTTCCACGTGAGGCACTAACTAGTCTGTCAGAGTACCAGAAGGACAGGGTTATGGATTTGTTTTAGAAGTACCAAACCATTTTTGTATCTGATGATCATGACTTGGGATGTGCATGTGGGATTGTGAATTATTTGGACACAGGGGCCACCCTTCAATTCAGTCATGGCATATCCATTGCTCTAAGGCAGTAGAAGAAGTGGCATCCGCTGAGATAGATAAATTGGTTAAACAGGGAATGTTAGAGCTATCAAAGAGTCTCTAGGCGTCCCCAGTGCTATTTGTCATGAAGAAAGATAGCACCAATCAAGTAGTAATTGACTACCTGAAGTTTAACAGAATTACAAAAAAACTCATACCTTCTTTCACAAATTGATGATGCTCTAGATCATCTGGGTGGTGCCAAATATTTCTCCACTATAGATATAATATTGGGGTACTGGAAAATCAAGTTTTCAGCGGTGGAACAAGAGAAGTGTGCTATAATCACCTTGAAAAGGTTGTTCCAGACTACAAGTATGCCACATGGTTTGTGCAATGCCCCAGCTAAATTCCAGTATGCTGTGGATACAATTTTGGGTGATCTGAAGCTGTCTTGTATTCTAGTCTATCTTTATGATATTAATATGTTCTCACGGACATTTACAGAACATTTTGATCACCTGAGACAAGTGTTTACCAACTTGCTAAAGCTAAAATTAAAACTAAGCCCCAAAAGTGCCACTTTTTTAAGAAGCAGTTGGAATACCTTGGGTTTGTGGTAGACTCTAAAGGGATTAGTCCTCAGCTGGCAAAGGCAGAAGCTATATGCAAGATGACTTGGCTGGGTAATAAGCATAATAATCAAGTGTTTTTAGGGATAGTCAGTTACTAATGGCAGTTCATTCCTAACTTCAGCTATATTGAGGCTCCGCTATTTGAGCTATTAAATAATAATGGCACCTTCAAATTAATGGAATATGTAAGTCCTGGGGAATGTCCCCTAGCCATTGATTGGGCCCTTTTCCCATTCCCAAGTAAGAAGGTATTGAAGAGGGTGGCTGTACCTCTTGTTACCCAGGGCAACCTCACCCACATGGTAGACAAATGCTGGGTAACAGCTCTTCCACTTTGAACTCCTCCCCCAGTGCCCACACTTACCTTGGCAGAACTGGTACATTCAATTGGGGAAATCTATGCCAAGATCGCTGAAATGAAACCAATTGACCCAAAATTGAGTGGGAGTCAGCCCAATATTCAGATTCCATGTAGTCAGAAAGGGATGAAGATTGCCCCATCAGCTGGAATCACTGATGGTTTCAATTTAGCCAATGTTATGTTTGGAAAAATCAACCCCCTTCAAAATCATTGGGGACCATCCCTGATGGACAAGTAATAGCATTGGACACCATCAATGAGGGTTTGAAGCTCCTTCTGGCAATTTGGGCATTGTGGCTGATGCAACGCTCTTGACCAAACAAATGACCCAGCAACTGGGCATGGGCAGTTTGGGCGTCCTGAACCTGTTCCCAACTAAATGGGGCCACCCCTACATGGGGTGGCCTTGGGAAATCCCCACCGCTTGTTGGGCCAAACACCATCATGCTAACTGTTGGAAATGTATCTGAGCCTTGGTTCAGATGTTTGAGGTCAAATGACAGTGACTTGGCCTGCCACCAAATTCTTTGATGTCAGTTCCCAGTGAACTTATCCACTCCATTTCCAAATGATTCACCAGTTAGGTCAAAATTGAGGGTCCTGATTACAGCTTGTCATCGCATCAATTGACCACTATTTAATCAGTTGCATCGCACTGAGAAAATTGTTGGTCAATTTTTTTCTTTTCTTTTGCAATAAAATTTTGCCTCAATAAATCAATTAATTTTTATTTATTTATTTTCCTTATGGCCGCATCCCCGATGGCTTTTCCCTGGTGGCCCATCAGTCTGTACACCAGATGGGCTCTACCAGTACTCATGGTCACTATGGCTCCCACCATCATAGATTGGATTCAGCGAGCTAGATATTTCTGGCAATTTAACCCTGTTGTTATAAACTTTTGACAACAGTATACTGGGATCTTGTGGCCTTATGTCCACCATCTTCAAGCAAGGTCCACCACCTTGTCTCCCCAGTTGAACCAGCCCCATATACCAGTGAACCCATTGAAACTATTTCTGTGGCTCCGCCTCCTTCAGTAAGACCTCCAGGGTCTGAGGCAGGCTTGATTTGGTTTGTTCTTGGGATCATATTCACTGTTGTCTTACACCAATGATTCATTGTTTCCCAATGCCTGGCTCCATACAACATCATCTGATCAGCAATGCCTCTGACATTCTGGCTTGCTTTTTGGGTGCTTATGCATCCCAACTGGCAGGCCAGTTTAAACTTCTTCTGCTGTTTCCATGACAGAATGATGTCAAAATGCTTTTGATGTTCTACAAACTGCGTTGGCTAGTGCGCCAATTTTGCAATATCCTAATTTCAAAAAGGATTTATTGTACAAATGGATGCTTCTCTTTCCACCATAAGGAAAATGCATATCAAAAGAATGATGATGTAAAGCATCCCATTGCATATTGTAGCCAAAGCTTAACAGGTCCTGAACATAATTACATTGTGACTGAGTGGGAGTGCTTAGCGGTAATATATGCATATAAACAGTTTTGGGTCTACCTTTATGGGGTTAAATTCAAAGTGGTTGCAGATCATGCATCATTGTGATGGCTGCAGAACCTGTGGAAACCTGAAAGGCAGCTTGCATGATAGGCTTGAAGCTACAAGCATATGACTTTGAGATCATACACCAACTGGGGGCAAAACACCAGAATGCAGGCTGTCTCTAATGATTACCAGCAGTCTCCATTATGGCATATTTGGCAGATATAATGTATGAGAAGCTGCTTATGGGAAAATATCATGATGTGCCACCATAAGTGATAAAAGTGCTGGATGCACTTAGACAGTATACCTTCTTATGCAATGGGAAATTATATAATCAGATTGGAGAATTGACGCTGAGCTTTCCAAAGCCCTCCACCAGACAACAATTATCTTGGATGCACATAGAGTAGTAGGTTATGAAGTGTTGTAGAAAATGCTGGAAGCCTTGTGATCCCATTACTATTAGGAAAGCATGCACTACAATATGTAGAAACAATTGCTTGTTGTCACCAGTTTCAAGTGGAGAAACCTTTCTATAAGAAGACCATCTATCAGCTAGTTAAGCCTCATTTCACTTGACAGACTGTTTCTCTTGATGTGATGGGGCCTATGTTGACTGGTGCAAACTTCTCTAAGTATATAATAGTAGCAATTGACCACTTGAAAAGATGGGTAGAAGCAAGAGAAATCAATGATTTGGGGGCTGTCACCACCAACAAGTTTATCATAAAGTGTGTTATACAGTGACATGGCTGTCTACAGTATATTCTCACAGACAACAGAACTAATTTTACATCATATATTCTGTCCAAGTTGAACAAATTAATGGCAATCCACAGGGTCTTGACTACACCCTACCATCCTGAATCTTATGGAATGGTGGAATAGGAAATAGAATATTGGTAAATATTCTCTGCAAGCTTGTAAAGAATTGGCTCTCTGAATGGAGTACCCTTCTATTCACCACCATCTTCAAATACAACATTAGTTATCATTCATCAACAGGGAAAAGTCCCTTCCAATTACTCTATGGAAGCTATCCAGCCTTACTGGTGTTGCTTTATTCCTGTATGGAGGATACCGGTGAAGTCAAGCCCCAATATCATTTGACTACCTTAACAGACATGCTGATTAAACTCCAAACTGAAGCATATTCTACTAGCCTAGTCAAAAAGATTTAGTATCAGGTGGCCAACCAATGTAGATACAGCAGCATCCCACTGTTTGGGATAGGAGATCTTGTTCTGTTCCATGACCAACATGGGTTTGGAAGAAGGAACAAGCTTGCCAGCATATGGATTAGACCATTTGAGATAATTGAGAAGACTAGTGTTGACACCTAAAATATTAAGAAACCTGCAGGTGGTTAGATTATCAACCAAGTACACACAAAGTTCCTTTGAGCATACAATCATTAGGAGTTTACTGTTCAGTCAAGGAGTGTAATGTCAAGAAATTGATATGACTGGACAATAAGTCACCTATCCAGTGGAACATTTTTATGAGCCAAGGTGAGTTTTGAGATTGAGTGAAAGATTATATCAATGTGAAAAGAATTGATTGAAGTAACTATGGTTTGTTAAATCAAAGAAATTCTGCCAAGCCTCAATAATAGAATAAAATTCCTAAATTGGTAACAAATAACAAATTACTAAGCAGAAAGAGTGTAATTGACTAGAAATACCATGAAATAAAAGAGTTGAGCATGGGAATGGGAAGAGAATGTCTTTTATGAGGAAAGAGATTAGTAGGGAAGCATAATGGAAGTAGCCATTAAGTTTAATATTGAATAAATTGGTACCATTTGGGTAATAGCTCCTTATTAAGTTTTATTATAATTATCAAGGGCCAGCAATCCTCATATCACTCATCTGTTGCTCAGTGGTTTTTACTCTGTGCAACTCATTCAGCAGAATCAATCAAATCCACCAAAAGTTAACACCCTAATATTTCCTCAGGGAAGATCAATGCTGGACAGGTAGATTATGAAGGAAAAAGCTTTTAATAATGGCAATCTGACAAATCAAATACTGATAAACATTTTTTGATTTATTCAAAATTTTGCAATAAGAACAAAAACAGAATAACTAGCTTTCATAATGAATCAAAAATGAGGAGCTAAAGTGATTAAAGAAGTTTTATAAATGACAATAGTATCCATCCAAAGTTGTAGAATGAACCTAGAATGAGAATATTAGAGACTAGTTTCTTTAAAATAGTTCCACTAAAGGCTAAGCTGTCTGCTGACTCCATGAGAATAAGCTGATTTTCCCCTAGAACTATCCACAATTTTAGTATATATTTACACAGGCAAAAATGTTTTAAGTAACTTTATTTTTGAATAAATTCAACTAAAACTTCAAAAAATTAAAATATTATATGGAAATTTTAAAATTAGCTTTATTTTAGAATTCAAGGAGATTTCTGGTATTGTAGCAAAAAATGGACTATTCTTTGGACTTGGCTAAGGCAATTACATCTCTCTATGCCCTATCAGGAGGTCAAATGCTCCTGCTTGCCTTCAGTATTGTCCTCACTATAGCCAAGGGCTCATAGTGAATTGTTTCACAAACTAACAGGTCCACATTCATACCTCTGGCATGCTCTCCTGTTTGTGGGCCCTCTCCTGGGTCCTCCTGCCAAACTGCTTTGCAGCCATTCGGGAAGGGCCCATCAGTCACATAGTTGTGCTTAAGCAGTGCAAGTATATATAGTTCATGTGCTACATATTCTGTTAAAATTGCAAACTGTTGTTTAATCTAATACATTTATTTATTTCATGGCAAAGTTTGTACTAAGTATAAACTAGGGAGGTAACTTTCTAAAAGTTTGTTCATACCATTATGCAATTATACTCTGCCTTTTTTCCTCGGTACACTTGATTTTTTATATTATTACAATTAAAAGCCTTAAGCTATAACTGACAAACTATATATATAATAACTTTGTGAGACAGTATAGATTTATACAGAAATAAGCATTACAAAACTTATACATTGTATAATCAAAGTAAAGAATCTCTCCTTTAGAATTTTATCTACTTTAAAGTATGATCATACAATCAAAACTTAATGCGAATATTGAACCATTATTAGGCTTTTTTACATGGTTATACACCAGCAAGTATTGTATACCATGCTTAAAACTTTTGTAAATATTAAAATCTTATTTTACATTCAGATTTTGTTAATTGCATCAACGCTAGCTCTAGGGCTAAATGTTAAACTTTTTTTAGATCTACATACCTTTATATTTCTTTTATACAAAGGTCTGAATGAACAGCTTAAACATAAAACAAATTATATAAATTTCGTAAAAGATAAAAAGTAACCACTTTTTTAAAAATTAACCACTTTTTTAAAAATTAACTGCATAAAAACAAAATCCAACTAAACTGAAGTCAAGGCATAGTATATACATGCATAGTGCAAAAGTAAGCTATAAATATATCAAAAATTTTGCACAATTAAAAAATTTAGCCAAATAAATAAAACAACTTAAATTCTTGCTTAGAAAACAATTTTTTTCCAAGCAGAGATTTTTTGCAACAAAACGCTGTTTTAATAATTTGTAAAAAAACATTTTTTTTAATATCCGAATTCTTTAAGTTGAGCATTAATCTTCTCAATCTTCTCATTTTTAACGATCTGAGCTTTAGTAGCTTTGACCGCCTTAATGCGTTCATAATAAGCTTGTGATTTGATCTTTCTCTTCTCCTCAAGCTTAGCAACAACATCCTGGTACTTCCATCCCACTTCAGAAGCAAGGCGATTGAGAGTAGTATATTTGCGCGCAGGCTTAAGGCGAAGAACTCTGAGAGCTGCAGGAACAACCATACGTTTCATCTTGTCATATGGAGGAGGAATTCCCTCAAACAACTTTATACGATCTAATGCAAGAGCACCGCGAGTAATTTTATGAGGAACCATGCCATTTAATGACACGATAGAGCATGCGAGATGGAGCACGGAAATGAAAAGGTCCTCTCTTGGGGTTAACAAGGCATCTTTTGTTGAGGTAAGTGTTATATTTCACTTGTAATCGTTAGAACTTTATTAGGCTTTTTCTTACACTTGTTGCGAAAAAGGGAACCACTGATATTGATTTCTTCGCAACGAACAACAACGACACGTTGACCAGAAAGGGCTTGTTTTGCGACAATAGAAGCTAAACGCCCCAAAAGGTGACCTTTTCCATCGATTACAATAACCTATGTATTTAGTTTTTATTATTCATATGTAGTACCTTTTCAAAAGTACTCATTTTCAGCGCTTTTTGAAAGTGAAAGAGAGACTGACTCAAAGCTGATGATCTCTAAAGGGTTGTCTCCTAAGCTCTGATCAAATTCGAACTTAGTTTACCGTTTTTCAAATTACAATGTAATTGGTCAGCTTACCTCGAATAAATGAATTACAATGTAATTCATAAAATCAATCCGGAAAAATACCCTTTGCCTAATCACAGATGTTTACAAGCAAATTTTCTCAATTACAATAAAAACCCGAAAGCCTTGTTCTCAGAAAATTCCAAAATTTTGATTTTATACGAAACTAGCAGGAAAGCGGCTTCGCCCGCGTTTATTAATCAACCGATAGACAGTTACCAGCGTTGCTCCGTTTATATCTATATCTATACTAGTGGAGTTACCTAGCGCTGCTCGGGTTTATTTATTATCAGCTATTTGAACTGATTAATTTAATTTTATATTATAGCTAGCGGAGTTACCCGTGCTTCGCTACAGTATCTATAGAATTTCAGATGATTCAAATCGATTAATTTAAATTTAAATTATAGATTAAACTCTCAGCCATAACACTATATAGCAAACACTATCAAAACATATAGGATATTCACTTGTTATATATGAAACTTTTTATTTTACTTTAGATTTTCAAAAATCCTTTTTTTTAGTGCTCACCTACATCACCGTAAGGAACCTACATACCAAATTTCAAGTTTCCAGGTTAGTATATTTTTTGGAGATTTTGTGATGAGTCAGTCAGTGGTATTTCTCTTTTATACATATAGATAAGATAGATTTAAATCTCCCTTACTTTCTGTTTGGGTCCGAACATTGCTAATTTTTGAAGCGAGGAGCCCCCTGATCCCGCTTCCGCCATGGCCATCTAACGGTTTGCCGTTGACAGCCTGTTTAGTTGGTTTAAGTTAGGTTTCGATGTCGTTTTTCTCATTTGAGCATTTCGCGCCTTTTATTTTTAACCTATTTTGAAAAAGGAGAAGGTAATCAATTCGACCTGTATGTATGTTTTTTTCCTTTTTTCTGTTTGTTCGCGCACAACTCTGAAAATACTGGACCAATTTGGATGATTATATTCAAAAATAGAGGATGCTCCAACTTAAGCCCCATTTTACTTTTGTAAGTATTGGGCAAGAATCTGCCCATTAATTTAGTAAGTATATTAAAATGGGCTCGGAAGCGATGGATATTTGTGTGACTAATACAACTCCGGATAAACTTAATTCGGCATCGGTGAAGCGATAGCTTCGAAGCACTTTTTAACCGACTTTGAAAAAGGAGAAGGTTCTTAATTCGACCTGTATGTATGTTTTTTTCTTTATTTCTGTTTGTTCGCGCATAACTGAAAATACTGGACCAATTTGGATGATCATATTCAAAAATCGAGGATGCTCCAACTTAAGCCCCATTTTACTTTTGTAAGTATTGGGCAAGAATCTGCCCATTAATTTAGTAAATATCAAAATAGGCTCGGAAGCGATGGATACTTGTGGGACTAATACAGCTTCGGATAAACTTTCTTTCCGGCATCAGTAAAGCGGTAGCTTCGAAGCACTTTTGATATGTCATATGGCTGGGGGATATGTTCAAAATTCAGTCAGTATGAGCTCATAGCGAGACGAGCTAAATTGTTATAGATGGCTATCGTTTTTGCATAATTTGACCAATAAACTCAAATAAATTTGATAGAAAATGAATTATTTTAGATAGCGATCAATAAATTTACCATAGATTGACTAGTAAAAGCAACCAAATCTAATAAAATGAATTACTGTAGATGGCGATCAGTAAATTCAGCATATGTTGACCAATAAAATCATCTAAATTTAATAAAATGAAGTATTGTAGATGGTGATCAGTAAATTTAATATAATTTGACAATAAAATCAACTAAAGTTAATAAAATGAATTATTAATATTTGTTTATAAGATGCTATATAATAGGACCATCTAGTACTAAAAAAAAGATGCTATATAATATATATACAATGAGTTTTAATTTTATAGAGAAATAGTAAGGGGTCAAAAAGGATATATAGAGGTAGCAATATTTAATAAAACTAGGAAAAAGAGCCACTTTTAAAAAATGACTAATTTTTTGGGGAGAAAAGAACTGGAAGTATAGGTTTTTTTTTGGAAAAAATAGAACTTTCTTAAAAAAAAATTTTGAGAAAAAAGAACCTTTATAAAAAAGCTCTAAAAAGTATAAAAAATTGAGAAATTATGCCTCCTCAATAAAACCCTTTTTGAAGTTGGCACCATATTTTAACTGACTTATAATAGATATTTATAATATATATATATATATACTCAGCACTGTATATTCTAAGTTGCTTATAGCTTACATTTGGAGCCAATTCAGACATCTACTTGATAAAAATTTTCACTGATGTACCGACTGACATCTGAAACCTTTGAGTCAGATATATTCAAACTACCTGGGTGAGTGAGTGAAAATTGGCAGATCTTATTGAATCTGAAATTATTGAGTATGATAGGTTCAATCTATTTGGGTGAGTGGGTGATGATTGGTGAATATTATCTAATAAATCACCAAATTGCTCACCTGAAACTCAACAAAAATCAGTATAAGGGTTTAAGTAGATTAAGTAGTTAGGATATTCAGCTCACCAGCCATGAGGGCAGCAAAGCTGTTAGTCCATGTGGCTCAAGAGTAGTGCTGGCACAGCCTATAGGCTACAATGTGAGCTTATCATCTGATAAACTAAATACTGTAGCAAAGCATGGATATCTGTAAGTTAGGTTTATATATTTTAAAACCTGCCTAATTTGGTTCACCTAATTAATAAAATACTTTTACAAGTTAAGTAGAAGTTGATTTAGTAGTTTGGAGGATATGTCTTATACTCAATATTTTAAGTATAAAAATTTTTTCAAGGAAAAAGAACTTTCTTAAAAAAGCTCTAAAAAGTATTAAATAATTGAGAAATTATGCCTCATCAATAAAACCCTTTTTAAGTCAGCACCATCTTCCAAGCTAACTTATAAAATTTTACATACAAAAAAAATTATATCTTATGTCTGGATTGGGTCCAAATGTAAACTATAAGCAACTTAGAATATACAGTGCTGAATATATATATATATATATATATATATAATAAATGCCTATTATAAGTCAGTTAAAATATGGTGCCAACTTTAAAAGGGTTTTATTGAGAAGGTATAATTTCTCAATTCTTTCATACTTTTTAGAGCTTTTTTAAAAAGGCTTTTTTTCTTAAAAATTATCTTTTTGAGAAGATTTTTTTTCTCCAAATAAACCTTTATCTGTAAGAAAAGTGTTTATAACTTTCCTGTTTCCAGCGTGGTGGTACTTGGTGCACAGAGCCAATGCATGGAAACTAGCCATTAGTACTAAAGCTACTAGTTGTCATGGAAGCAGCAGAAGAAGTTTAGACTAGCCTGCCAGTTGGGATACATAAGCATCCAAAAAGCAAGCCAGAATGCCAGAGGCATTGCCAACTGAATGACTTGATATGGAGCTGGGCATTGGGAAATGACAAATTGTTGATGCAACACAACATTGAGTATGATCCTGACAACAAACCACAATGAGCTCACTCCTGACCCAGGGGGTCTTGCTGCAGGGAGTGGGATCACAGAGATGGTCACAATGAGTTCTTTGGCATATGGGGTCATTTCAACTGGGGAGGCAAGGAGACAGATTCTCTCTTGCAATTGGTGGTCATAAGGCCACAAGATTCCTGTGTACTGTTGCCAGAAGTTTATGATAATGGGGTTGTAGAGCCAAAAATATCAGACTCGCTGAATCCAATCAACAATGGAGGGGGTCATAGTGACCAAAAGTACTGGTAGAGCCCATCCAGTATATGGACTGACAGGCCACCAGGGAAATGCCACAAGGGATGCACTCAGAAGGGATAATATAATAAAAAAAATTGTTTGGTTTTTTAGCAAAATTTTATTGAAAGGAAATGAAGAAAGTCAACCAACAATTTTATCAGTGCTATGCAACTGATTAAATAGTGGTCAATTGGGTTAGTGACAAGCTGGGATCAGGACCCTCAATTTTGACCTAACCAGAAAATTATTTGGGAATGGGCAGGTTTGTTCCTTGAGAACCAGCATCAAAAAATTTGGCAGTGGGCTGAGTCACTGTCAGTTTGACTTTGAATGTCCAAACTGAGGCTCAGATATATTTTTGACAGTTGGTGCAACAGCATTTAGCCTGATAAGTGATGGGAATCCCCCAAGGCTACCCCATATAGGGATGGGTCCATTTTGGTTGGAAATAGGTTCAGGATGCCCAACCTGCCCATGCTCAGTCACTGGGCCATTCATTCAGTCAGTAGCATCACATCAGCCACAACACCCAAATTGTCAACAGGGGACTTTGAACCCTCATTAAAAGCATCCGATGCTATAGCCTGCCCATTGAGGATGATCCCTCAATGACTTTGGTAGGTAGGTGATTTGCTCAATTGACCCATTAATCAAATTGGAACCATTGGGTGTTCCAGCTGATAACTCAGTCTTCATGCCTTTCCGGCCACTTGAGATCTGAGTATTGGCTAGATTACCACTCAAATTAAATTTAATTGATTTCAATTTGACAATCTCAGCACACTTTTTGCTGATTCCCTGTAACAGTTCTGCCAAGGTAAGTGTGGGTACTGGGGGTAAGATCTGAAGTGGAAGGGCTGTTACCCAGCACTTGTCTACTATGTGAGTGAGATTGCCCTGAGTAACAAGGGGTACCACCTTCCTCTTCAGTGTCTTCTTACTTGGGAATGGGAAAATGGCCCAATCAATGGCCAGAGGATGTTCCCCGGGACTGTAACAGTCAAGGTCCTACCTGACTGCCATACGGCCCTTACCTTTAGGGCTACCAATAAGAGTATAGAGAAGGAGTTTCAAAGTTCAGCCATGAGATTTAATCAAATTCGAGATAGTTCAGTTTGGAAATATGATATGAATATTAATTCTGATAATACATTTAAGTCTGATAGTCAGAATCCGGAGTTCGGATCTCATAAGCAGGCCAAAAGTTGGAAATTTTCAAGTTCGAAACCCCATTAGTACTAATTTAAGCTCAGGTTTTGAACAAGGCATTTTTTTAATTTTTTAAGCTTTTTTAAACCATGAGAGTGCCTAGCATTCTCCAGCACATATAATACAGGAAATCAAGTTAGATTCTCTAACTTTGTTTTCTCAATCCTACAGACAAATAAACTAAAAGTTTATTTTTATTATATTCTTATTTTATGACAGGATTCAACATGTATGATGATAGTGAGTTGGCACAGGCTTTAGCTTCTCTCTATTCCTTGTCAACAGGACAAATTGCACTATTATCAACCAGCATTCTGGCTACTATCCTACATGGTTTAATAACTGATCATGGCCTCAATGCACATAGCAGGAAGTTTCTCTCTTGTGTAGTCTCAGCTATATAGACTGCAACTTGGCTTCTTTTGCCAAATTCATTTGTTGCATACTGGAGAGAGCCTGTTCATCACAGGGACTTACACTAGTGCTCAGCAAAGGGTGCTGGAACAATAATAATTAAAACCAAGAAGTGTGATTAGGAACTATTCAAAAATGACATGGTGCACAAGGGGAGAAGGGGTAAATGGCCCAGGCTGGAGAGTACCTGGGTGAACCAATGATGCATGTGGGGAAAATCTGATTGTGTTTAAAATGGATTGGTTAATGAGGTGTAAGACCTCTGTGAAGGGGTCCACACACAGGATTGTATAAAATAATATTTGAATAAAATGGGGAAAAAATGGGGAATCTTTTATTCAGAAAGTTGACCAACAAGGAATGTTGGTCAGGGAAAACATTTAAGCGTTGACAGAGGAATATGGGGTTTGCAGGAGTGGGCTCAAGCACTGACCTACCAATAAGCATATATACTATCCCAATTGGTATAATATGCCAAAACTGACTTCACTTGTGTTATTAATTGAAGTTGAATTTGACCCAAACACACAATTGTGTAAACAGAACTGGTTTTGAAACCCCGTTCCTTGACTAATTGAACTGAACCATTTGCGTTCATTATGTAAACTGTTCATTTCAATGCTTAGGCTGAAGTATGGGGCTGGGCATTTGGCTCCTCACTAATACCAACCTGGGCATATTCTGCCCATACCCAGCGTTGGTCTAGGGTATGCCTCAGGTCAGAGAGGCCCTGTGACTTCACCTTTGGGCCTCCTGGTGCCCAGCCTTATCTTTGGGGTTGATCCCCACTATGATGTCATGTGACCATAACATTACCCCCAGTTCTTTTCCCCCAAAAAATTAGTGCATTTTCAAAGGTGGCTCTTTTTACTACTTTTATTAAATATTACTATCTCTATATATCCTTTTTGACCTCTTACTATTTCTCTATAAAATAAAACTCATTGTTTAAATATTATATATAGTATCTTATAAACAAATATACTAATAATTCATTTTGTTAAATTTAGTTGATTTTATTTGTCAAATTATATTAAATTGACTGATTGCCATCTACAATATTTCATTTTATTAAATTTAGATGATTTTATTGATCAATGTATGCTAAATTTACTGATCACCATCTATAGTAATTCATTTTATTAGATTTGGTTGCTATTATTAGTCAATCTATGGTAAATTTATTGATTGTTATCTAAAATAATTCATTATAAAATTTGGATGAGTTTATTGATCAATTTATGCAAAAACAAAAGCCATTTATAATGATTTAAGCTCATCCTGCTATGATCTCATACTGCCTGAATTTTGAACATGCCCTTCAACCATAGGACATATATTATAAGTGATTGTGCTAGGATTTAAACAACTGACAATTTAAAATTTTTTAGAGCCAAAAGCTGAGCTGATTATGCTAGAGGAGGTATTTATATAAAATTTTATAAAAAAACCTCTTTTACAAAAAGCTCTAAAAAGTATGAAATAAATGAGAAATTATGCCTCTTCAATAAAACTTTTTTTTGAAGTTGGTGCCATCTTCCAACCTGACTTATAAAATTTTTCTCACAAATACAAATTATATCTTATGTCTGGATTGTCTCCAAATGTAAACTATAAGCAACTTAGATTATACAGTGCTGAATATATATATATAATAAATGCCTATTATAAGTCAGTTAAAATTTGGTGCCAGCTTCAAAAAGGGTTTTATTGAGAATGCATAATTTCCCAATTATTTCATACTTTTTAGATCTTTTTTTAAAGGAGGTTCTTTTTTTCCCCAAAATTTTTTTATATTATCTTTTTGGTAATTCTGTCACCTGCTCAGCTTACCTTGAATAAACATTTATATATATTTAAATCAAATGATAAAAAGTGATCAAATAAAAGTGATTGTGCCAGAATTTGAACATCCAACCCTTATAAAATTTAAGTTTAGAGCCAAAAAGATGAGCCAATTATGCAAGAGGAGGTATTTATAAAATCAATTGGGTTTTTGATTCAGTTTTGACTTAGAATAACTTCAAAAGAGCCAAATAGCCACTAACCACTTAACAAAACATTTGAAATATCAAATCAACTGAATATCTAACTGCTCAGCTGTAACAATATAGTGAATACATCAAGTATATATAAAGTTTTCATTTATTATATATAAAACTTTTTATTTTACTATGGAAATAATAAAAAAATTATTTGAGGTGGGTTGACCTTAAGACAAATATACCACACTGAGAATTTTTATAGTCAGTACAGGTTTTAAACTCAAAACCTGCACTAGGGTGAAAGCAGTTTTACCTGCCCAGCTAACCACCCTTTACTATGAAAATAATAATTTTTAAAGTTCATAAACCTTCTCAATGAAAAAATACTTATATGGCTTAAACTTTTATGGTGATTGGTCAAATGGTGTCAGAGTCTATAAAGCTCAGATATATATATATACATGTACCAACATCCATTTTTAACTGACTTTGAAAAAGAAGGAGGTTCTCTATTTGACCTATATTTTTTTATGTTTGTTCATGTATAATTCTGAAACTACAGGACTAATTTGAATGCCTAAATTTCTCAAAAAAGAGGATGCTCTAACTTAGGTCCCATTTTACTTTTGTAAGTATTGGGCAAATATCTGACCATTAATTTAGTAAGTATATCAAAATGGGCTTGAAAGTGATGGATCCAATTGTAAAACCAGTTCATAGCTGAATAAAATTTATTCTGGCATTGATGAAGCAATAGCTTTGAAGCAACTTTGACATGTCCTATGGCTGAGGGTATACTCAAAATCTAGACAAGTATGAGATCATAGCAGGATGAGCTTAAACCATTATAGTTGGCTAGCATTTTGCATAATTTGACCAATAAAATTAACTAAATATGATAAACTATATTATCTTGATGTTGAATAGTAATTTTAGCATAGATTGACCAATAAAATTAACTAAACCTAATAAAAAATAATTACTTTAGATGGCAATCAGTAAATTTAGCATAAGTTGACTAATAAAATAACCTAACTTTTATTAAAATGAATTATTGTAGATTTCAATCAGTAAATTTAGCATGGATAAACCAATAAAATCAACTTAATTTGATAAACTGAATTATTTTAGATGGCAAACAGTAAAGTTAGCATAAGTTGACTAATAAAATTAACTGAATTCAATAAAATATTTTTGTAGATGGCAATCAATAAATTTAGCATGAATTGACCAATAAATTCAACTAAATTTAATAAAATAAATTACTGTAGATGGTGATCAATAAATTTAGCATAATTTGACCAATAAAATCATCTAAATTTATTAAAATGAATTATTGTAGATGACAATTAGTAGATTTAGCATAAATTGAGCAATAAAATCAACAAAATTAATAAAATAAATTATTAGTATATTTGTTTATGAGATACTGAATTTAATATATACATTGAGTTTTATTTTTATAGAAAAATAGTGAGGTTTCAAAAAAAATATAATATAGGAATTTTTTAATAAAATCAGAAATAAGATCTACTTTTAGAAATGTACTATTTTAAAAAAAAAGAACTGGATAAATACTTTTAAAAAGAACCTTTTTCAAAAAATTTTTTGAGAAAAAGAACCTTTATAAAAAAGGCACTAAAGTTTATAAAATTGAGAAATTATGCCTCCTCAATAAAACTCTTTTTGAAGTCAGCACCATATTTTAACTGACTTATAATAGGCATTTATAATATTTATATATATACTCAGCATTGTATATTCTAAGTTGCTTATAGTTTACACTTGGACCCAATCCAGACATAAGATATAAATTGTATTTGTGAGCAAAATTCTATAATTCAGTTTAAATATGGTGCCAACTTCAAAAAGGGTTTTATTGGGGAGACATAATTTCTTGATTATTTCATACATTTTAGTGCCTTTTTTATAAAAAAATTCTTTTTTTCTAAAATTTTTTTGTATCTTCTAGAGCATATAAGCTAGAAATTTAAGATTTAATATAACAGTTATTAGTTTATAAAAACCTACTAAAATCTATATAGTAAGCTAGATGAAGTATCTATTCTATATCCAGATGGTGAGTATTTTTGTTGATAATATTTTATCTAGCATTTTGGTTTTATTTCATTGATAAAATAGGTTTAACAGGTTTGCTATGCAAGTGTGGTTAGCTTAATAGGGGATATCTTGCTACTATTCTGCTGCAGGGCTGATTCAGAACAGGGTAAAATTCTAAACTGTATAGGAAAAAATATTATTTCCTCCCCTCTAATCTTATTAATATTTTATTATAAAAAGATAGAAGAAGGATATAATGATAAAATAAAAAAGAAAGGGTGTCTGCCTGATGAGGTGAAACCTGTTACCACTCTGATGCAAATTTTGATTTGTAACAGGTTTGAAATCTATACTATTTATGATGAATTATTGTTTCTTCTATCCATGCTTAATATTTAAATTTAAATTTATTTGAGGTAAGCTGACCAGGGGATGGACATTACCAATACAAAACAACAGCTGAAAACACAAACCAAATGCCCTAAATGAGTGGTGAGACACCAAAACAAAAAGGAAAATTAACATACCAGGTGTAGCAGTTGTGAACTGCTTATCCCACCATGGCGGAGGGGGAGGGGTGATCAGGTGAACTATTGATTTCATCTTCACAAATGAAGAGGCAGATCAAAGCTGAGAGCAAAGGGGCTGGGGCATCCACAGGATGTGGGTTGAGGAAAAATAGAAAATTGTTAATTTCTTTGGTAACAATCTGGGCCTGGAGCATAGCCTCCAGGAATTCAGCAACATGGTGTTTGGCTTGTATGTGTGCATCAGGAAGCTGGAAAAATTTTGTGATATTGGCTCTGGTGATGCGCATGGTGGGGGAAAATTCTGCCAGTGCAACAACTTGCTTGATAGCAGAGGTGGCAGTTTCCCTTAATTGTTCAATTTCCACTTTTGCAACCTCAGGGAAATCAGCAGGGAATTCTGATAAATGTAGCCCTTCATTAAATTCAGTGACAGATAGTGCCACAATTTCACAGAGATGGCAGTTATCAGGAGAGGCTACTGCTGCCTCAGCAAGTTGATTGTCACTCAAGAATGGGGTAGCGGTGGGTTTGGGGACATATTTCTTGGGTGGGAATGTGCATCAAAATCTGAAGGTAGATTTGGTTCCAAATTAATTGGAAAGTCAGGAGGTGGGACAATTTCCCCAGATTCAGTTAATTCATCCAATAAGTCCCAGAAATTTTGGTTGTGCATGATTGATTCAGAGGGATGTGGTTTTGGTTGGGTAAGTTTTGGGGTGTGAAATTGGTTGGATTGAATTTGAGCCAAACCTGCTCCTGATTGGGTGTATTATGATAATTAAGCTGGCTTGGGCTTTGGTTGCAAAGGTTTTGTTGATTTTTGAGCGTTTATCTTGAGGGGGTGGGGCAGCCAAAATACCCACTCAAATGCTGTTTGTGTGGCCTCATGTGTGGGCTTGGTGGATTCCGCTTGTTTTGAATTGTAGCTACAGTTTTTTTTTGGAATTATCCAACTCATGTTAGAGGGAGCAAACGGTGCAGCTGTTGTCAATAAAAGCCCAAAATAAGTGATCTGGTGCAGATGGGATATGAGCACATGGTGGGATGTGCTGGGCTATGGTTGGCTGGTGGGGGGTAATGGTGGCCATTGCCCATGGTGCCGCTAACTGCTCAGCTCTGCTCAGGACCAAGAAGTGGAGGATGGGGTTTGTACCATATTTGGACAGCCCCATCATCAATTCTTCATAGAATGTTTGAGGGGAAGGTGCAAAGGAAGGTTTGCAAAGGTCACCACCATTGTGGTGTCACTGTGGAGGCATGTACGGGTTGTGGTAATAGGTGTGTTTTTATATATTAAGGGCATTGTTGCTGTAGCAGCTGCATCCTCTTCAGTGGGAAAACCAATATCAAAATAGCCCTTATAAGGGCAGAAGTCAATAAATCCCACTGGTGAAAATGTGGATGTTGCCAGCTCAATTATTGCTTTGTCAGCATATGGGAAGAGACACCCATATTTGACTTGGAGGCAAAAGTGAATATTGGATCAGGGTAGGGCAAGTGGGTGGGGGTGGGTTGGGTGGACTTGTACTAAGTGTAATAATAAGTCCCTTGGAGGAACAAATCAGCCCAATGCATTAGGCAGACTGGATGAGCCAGTTTGCACGCGTTTGCCTGCTGAGCAGAAAATTCTAGCAGGTGGAGCGCCACTGCCCCACGCTGGTGCAGCAAGTGGCAGATCCACCAACATAAATGGAAAATTAATATGGTGTAGGTGGTGATGGAAAATTTAATGGATGCTTTTATTAAATTTGCTTGAAAGTGATGTCAAGTGAATAAAAAAGCTCTCCTGCTTAATGATATTTTATTTTTATAAAAATTGAATGAATATATGGATATTAATATAAAAATAAGGGAGAAAGGTAATTGTCTATCAGGGTAGTTTCTGCTACCACTATATAAAAAATTATTCAAGGTGGGTCAACCTTGTGACAAATATACCACATTAAGAATGTTTTAGCCAGTACAAGTTTCAAACTCAAAACCTGCACTAGAGGTGGAAGCAGTTTTACCCGCTCAGCTAACCACCCTTCTGCTACCACTATATATTTACTTTTAAAATGGGTTTTCTAAGTGATTATGGCAGTTTGGTTGATTTTATAAATTTTGGTTTTAGCTGAATAATTGGTAGCATTTATAATATAAAATCAAAAGATTAAAGGCATCTGATAAATAATACCTTATAGCAAGCATGAGAATCTGGCAGCTAGTGTTTATTTGTAATTTCCATATAATTTTGTTTTATTTTTAGACTATATATTATAGTTATAGATAAACCACCAAACCTCTTAGCTAAAATCATTAAATATTGAACATACCAAATGAGCTAATTGCTAACTGCTTGATAAAACTGAACTGAACTTATCAAATTGACCAAAAAATTATCAACCACTTACTGAAAACTAATATTCTACTATTAAATTAGCCAATCACTAACTGCTTACAAAATCTATTGAGAATATTTATTAACTAAATGACCACCAGCCGCTTGGCAAAATCACTTTAACTATAAATTAACCAAACTAAATAACCTTAAACTGCTCAGGTAAAACAATATATTGAGTTATTATAATCATATATACATTTTTACATCCTATATAACTTTTAAAAATATGAAGATTGAAATCTGGCTTTGCTAAGATCAGTGTATCCCCCCTTTAGGTTGGGACCACCTAGTGCTAAAAAATCTGGCTTTGCGGTGCACAAAACCCCACTTCTGTCCACCTATATTGAAAACTTTAGATCTGCATGCAATAGATTTGGCAGGACATTGCATACACACAAACATTTCTATCTTTTATTGTAGACTAGCTATTAAGTTTTTTATTAAAATTAGAAGTCCAGGTTCTTCAAAGGCTACATAAATATTAGTCATTATAGCTCCAGAAGAATCTCTAAGTAGACTTTAGTTCTCTAAGGAAATCTCATGGCAGAATAGATGTCTTTGCCAAGGCAAATCTCTGCTAGAATACAGGCAATATCTCTAGTTAGCACTAGGCAATCAATAGTTAAACCAAGGCTATATTTAAAACAAACAAGTATATCTTTATTAGTTAAAATTTAGGGATATTTTATAACTTTAAAGAAGTTTGGGATTATATAGGGTATACTTTAGTAGAATTTTAGGATAATGTAGATGACAACAATTTCCAAATGGCACAATCTTTTTGAACAATGTGGCAGAATGTGGATGTTTATAATGAATATGGTCTTTCCTGATTGCTGTGGCATAATTGGAAGGTTTCTGTATGACAAAATCTTTTCCAGATAATCTGGCAGATTCAGGAGGGATTTAAGATAGTAGTTGCTCATTTGGGAGTTATTGTTCATAGCAGTTTTGGTAGCTTCCATAGTAGTGAAACTCTAATGTTTGAGTTACAAATTTTATCTTGAATTCAAAATTTATCTGAACTAGTGCAAATCCCATCATTCCTGACAATGCCCCCTCAAGATATTTCTGAGGAGGGACGTAACTTTGGAAAAATCTATCATATACTTGATTTACAATGGAGCCTGATTTAACTGAAGCAATCAAGTACTCTAGCCCTTGATGATAGATAACTTGATAAGGTCCTGACCATAGCATAACAATTTTATGAATCTGGACCCCTGATTGAAGGTGTTAGAACATGAACAGATCTCCTAGCTGGTACTCAGGCAAAACTGGTTTTTAAGTGTTTCTTTGATCTGCTTCTCATCTGTAAGGCTTTCCGCTAAGGGCAATAATCCAGGTGGTGCCTACTACCCCATTTCAGGTAATAAATGCCAATTTTAATTTGAGAAATATCCTATGTTTGTGCCCATTACAATCTCCCTCTTGCCTAACACTTAGTATGCTGAAAAGGTTATGCTCCTATGTAGAAAAATCCCTCAATGTCATGGTTAGAAAATGACATCATCCTTGAGACCAATGTAAGAGACAAAGCTGCATGCAGGGAGGCCAAGAAGTTGAAGTTAGCGGGCCTTTCTGACCTCAAGAATACCATAGACCAACGCTGGATGAAGGCAAAGTATGCCAAAGTTGGTCCTATGGATGAAAGCAAAGTTTGACTCTGTATAAGAGCAGGAGCATTAAAATGAACTAGCTTTGTTACAAATTAAAAATGGTTCACTTTATTTTTTTTTATAAACAGAGTCTCAAAACCTGTTCAGTTTTCAAAATTTCTAGATCAGGTTGGCCACTCCTACAATCAATTACCTGAGTTCATTCAATTACCAGGTGCAGTGTATTGTCCAATGGAAGTGTACACCTATTGGTGCAACTTAGCTTAGACCCACTTTCTCCAATTGATTGTTTCTCCTATTTTTCTTAAATTCCTCATGTCAAGACCAATATTCCCCGTTGGTCAACTTCTCCCATATAATAAATCCTTTTTCTAAGTACACCATTTTATATTTATGTTGTCTTGGATGATCCTGTGCGTGGACCTCTTCATGGAGGTCTTGTGCTACATTAGCGCTTAATTGTATCTATAAATACATTATCCTCCCATGCACCATTGGGGCGCCCAGGTTCCCTGCAACCTAGGACGCCCATACCTTACCCCTTCATGCACTGCGTTGCTTCTATTTGGTTAATTACTCTAACAATCACCTCCTCAACTTGGTTTATTATTGCTTAAGCAACCTTTGCTGGGCTCTAATAGCTTTAATACTTGTGAATAGTTTCCTAGAGTTGTCCCTGTGCACCATGCACTTCCACGCTGGAAACAGGAGAGTTATAGATACTCTCCTTACATTATTCAACCAACCAATTTCTTTTACATGCATGAACTTTTTCATGTGGGACTTTCACAAAGTGTAAACAGTGTGCGCCAGCTGGGTTCAGCTGCACTACTGTTTCATTGTTTCCCCAAAAGTTGGAGCCTTTTAGTGTTAATTTGGCTGCCTCCAACTGGAAAGTACCCACCCTTCTTGCTCATACTCACTGAATATGGACACTTCAAAGATTGGAAGTCATGATTCACCAACTTTATGCCAAAATTTATAAAATTAATTTCAATAAATGGGGTTTACTTTGGCAGTACGTTCAGATGATGCAGGCAGAATCTTCAAAGATGGGCCTGGGGGTGATGGCCTTGGATAACGTTGGGCAATTCGTTGCTGTAAAGGGATTAGGGTTGTTCATGTCTAAAAACGCGTTTTATAATGAAAACGCCATATATACCTCCAAACCATATTTACTCTATTATGGCTCAGATATAAAACCTACCCCCATGTATCAAATTACCATAGAGAACCCCGTTTGACCTCTTCCATGATTTGCAGCACTCAAGAGGTTGGAAAGGAACTGCTTTTACAATATAAAAATGTTTATGCCCTCACTGAAGATATGGTGGGATATGTGGCCTCAGTAGCAAGAGTGGCCAATTATCCCTCATCATTCTTTGATTCAAAAACATACCAGAGTGACATGTTAATGCCAGATGAAGAGTTTGTTGGTGAATTACTGGCATTTTCTGCTTTAAAAAGACCATACAGGGTATTTTCTACTGACTGCTACCCTTTTCTCTCCTCTTTGGAGAGATTCAGAACCACTATTTTGGTGGATATTGGAGCCTCTGAAAATTTTATGTACCAAAGCCTAGCTGACTACCTTGAGCTGATTTATGTACCAGTTGTTATGGTTAGAGGAGGGGCGTCCCAAGGTATTCTCATGCTGAGAATTTGGGGTTCGTTGGACTATCAAGTTGGCAACTATCATTTGTCTGACCACTTCCAAGCTATCAAAAAACTCTTGTACCATTATTTTGGGTGTAGAGTGGTGGCGAAAGTTTGATGTCAGGACTAACTTGAAAGAAAATACCCTATCCCTCACATTAAAAAATGGTCACACATTAGTGGTTCCTTTGTCTGAGGCTAACTTCTAGGGCGATTTTCCCCACTGGCCCAACATCCACACCCTCAGTCTCGCTCCAATGCTGAAGACCTCTGTAAAGGTTCCCCTACCTTCCTGTTTGGAGGGGTTAGAATCTTCGTTTGATGTGGTTTCAGCTAATGCACTACCTGATCATTCCAAGTTTGATTGTGAGTTCAAGCTCACTGTGGATCTGGTGCATATATCTTCCCCTATTTACCCATTGACTGTCCGGGAGGAAGAGGTTTTAGATGTGTGAGTTAATGAGAAGTTAGCCAAAGGCGAGATTTTTTAGTGTACCTCCCCTGTATGCTCCCCACTTCTCTTTGTTGAGAAGGCTGATAGTACTCTATGCCCATGCATAGACTATAAGAACCTCAACAACGTCACTGTACCAGATCTCCATCCCATCTCTTTGGATTCTCAGATTGCCCGCTATGTAGAGAAGGCTAAAGTCTTCTCCAAACTGAATTTCCCTAATGAATCAAATCATATCCAGAATAAGAAGGGACATGAATGGTTAACCGCATTATGTACCAGAAAAGCGATTTTCCAGTTTCAGGTTATGCCCTTTGGGCTTAAGGGTGCCCCTGCTATCTTTCAACGCCGCATTGATGCAGCATTGAGGAACTTTCTGGGGTATGAGCGGTTGCATACATGGATGATATCCTGGTGTTTTCCCTTAATCATGAGTCCCATGCAGTACACCTTCAGCAAGAGGTGGAGAGGTTAAGTGCAGCCCGCCTTACGCTAAAGATTAGCAAATGTGAATTCTCTAAGTCCTAGGTCACTTTTCTGGGCAACGTCATGTTTGACCAAGGAGATATGATAACTCCAGACAAGGAGAAGGCAATTTGGGAGTGGCCCACACCCACTCCAGTTAAAGAATTGAGGAGTTTTTTGGGGATGTGTACATTCCTCAAGAAGTTCATGCCCAATCTTTCTGAGGTGGCCGCACCCTTGTATAAGGCCAGTGGTGCAAAAGTGCTTCAGTGGTCCCCATTTTGGAGGACGCTTTCCAAGCAGTAAAGTGCACCCTGTTGTCCACTTCTGTCCTTTGCCATGTGGATCCTTCAAAAGAGGTCATTGTGTCTACTGATGCCTCCAACTTCACCATAGCAGCTGCCTTGTTACAAGTAGGCAAAGATGGTATAGAGCATCCTGTGAGATATTTCTTAGGAAAATGTCTTTGCCTGAGTTAAATTATGCTGTTTATGAAAAAAAGATACTAGCAGTGGTGGAGGAACTGACTTATTGATGTCACCACTTGCATGGCTCTTCCCAACCTTTCTGTGTACATACAGATCACTGTGCCTTACTGTACTATCGTGCTCCTCATGTCCTAACTCCACGGCAGACCCATTGGCATGAGACCCTTGCTTAGTTTGCACTTTCTTATGAGTTCACCAAGGGCAAGGAGAATGGGTTGGCGGATGCTTTGAGCCACAATCCTGCATTAGCTCCTGATCCAAAGGAGGTAGAGGTTCATAACACACAGTTAATGATTCCACCAAATAAGATTGTGTCTCAACTTCCCTCTCCCCTGGCCAGATGGGCCAGCACTTGCACCTCTGGAAAATGCGGAGGAATACAGTATGTTCAGAAAGGTAGTACTTTCTCAGCCGCTATCAGCCAAATATACTATGGTAATTGCTAAGAACACTCTGAATCAGGAGGATCTAACCAGGGGTTATAATGTAAAGGATGAGATGGTGTGGTTTCAGGGGCGCCTATGGGTTCCTGCGGGACCACTTTGCCTGGAAATCATTCAGGAGCATGATGGAATCACCGTTGGTCATCCTGGGAAAGCGAAGACCTTGGAGGTAATTCAACGCACCTACAATTGGAAGGGCTTACCTGCTCAGGTGGGACAGTATTGTAAAGAGTGCCTGATCTGCAATCAAATGAAACCAAATTGTCAACCTTTAGCAGGTTTGTTGGCCCCAATCCAAAAGGCTGAAGGGCCCTGAACTTCCCTATCAGTTAATTTCATTGTGGAATTACCCGTTTCTGATGGTTATGATGCCATCATGGTGGTGGTGGACCGTTTTAAAAAGTTCGCTCACTTCATTCCTTGCAGAACAACAATAATCGCTGCTGAGATAGCTAAGCTCTTCGTCACTCATGTGTTTGCACTTCATGGGGTTCCCCAAGAAATTATTAGTAATTGGGGACCCCAGTCTACCTCCGTCTTTTGGGCAGAGCTGTGTAAGACTCTTCAGATTCACCACTGACGTTCAACTACCTATCATGCACAATCAGCTGGGCAGACTGAACGAGTGAATCAGTGCTTAGAACAGCTCATGTGGTGTTACACCGCTGCAGATTATTCAGATTGGGTTCCTCACCTTCCTATGGCCCAGTTTAGCTACAACAACACTTTGCATTCTTCAATTGGTTGTTCCCTATTTTTCGCCAGCCATGTTTTTAACCCCACCTTTAACATGGAGCCCAGTTGTGTATCCAAAGTTAAAGCATTGGTGGACTTTGCCAAGACTATCAAGAAAGTACACCAAGGGGTTTCCACAAGTTTGAAGGCGGCAATGCAAGTATATAAGGATAACACTGGTGGTAAGCAATGTGTGGGTCCAGCATAAAAAGAAGGGGATCTCGTGATTCTTGATGCCTGTAACATCCCCATCAAGCAGCCATGCAAAAAGCTGAGACCAAAGAGGATTGGCCCTTACTACGTGGTTAGAAAGGTGGCCATACCTCATACCAGTTAGATCTTCCCTCTTCATTTCAGATCTTTTCTGTCTTTCATGAGGGAAAATTGACGTTGTTTGAGGGCCCCCACCAGAGTCTCCTGAGGCTTATCTTATGGATGGGGTGCCAGAGAGGGAAGTAGAAGAAATAGTAGCCTCCCGCAGAGTAAATAAAAGACTTGAATATCTGGTATTTATGGAAGGGGTTTGATGAAGCGGAGAGCAGTTGGGCACCAGCATATGACTGTGCACATGCCCAAGACCTATATGAAGCTTTGCACAAGTGTTTTTCCCAGGCCGCCAGATCTCAACCAAAGCAAACTGTTGCTGCAATGAAGTTGGCCCCAGCCCATAAGAACTTTTCCCTGACGCAAGCCCCTGGAGGGGGGTTGAGCCCTGAAGGGAGGAGAGGATAATGTTATGGTTGGAAAATGACATCATTATTGGGACCAACATAAGAGACAAAGCTGCATGCAGGGAGGCAAAGAGGGTGAAGTTAGCAGGCCTCCATGACCTCAAGCATACCATAGACCAACGCTGGGTGAAGGCAAAGTATGCCAAAGTTGGTCCTATGGATGCAAGCAAAGTTTGGCTCTGTATAAGAGCAGGAGCATTAAAATGAACTAGCCTTGTTGCAAATAAAAATTGGTTTGCTTAAGTTTTGGGTGAACAGAGTCATCAAACCTGTTCAGTTTTCAAAAATTTATAGCCTGGGTCAGCCACTCCTATGATCAATTACCCAAGTTTGGTCAATTACCAGGTACAGTGTATTGCCTGATGGAAGTGTGCGCCTATTAGTGCGCCTAGGCTTAGACCCACTTCCTCCAATTGATCATTTCTTCAAATTCCCTTAAATTCCTCATGTCAAGACCAATCTTCCCCATTGGTCAACTTCTCCCATATAATAAATCCTTTTTCTAAGTACACCATTTTATATTTATGTTGTCTTGGATGATTCTGTGCGCGGACCTCTTCATGGAGGTCTCATGCTACATTAACCACTTAATTGTATCTATAATTACATTATCCTCCTAGGCACTGTTGAGGCGCCCAAGTTCCCTCCAACCTAGGACGCCCATACCTTACCCCTTAATGCACCGTGTTGCTTCTATTTGGTTAATTACTCTAACAATCACCCTCCTCAACTTGGGTTATTATTGCTTAAGCAACCTTTGCTGGGCTCTAATAGCTCTAATACTTGTGACTAGTTTCATGGCGTTGTCCCTGTGCACCATGCACTTCCACGCTGGAAACAGGAGTGTTATAGATACTCTATTTACACTCAAGTCTACTAAAACGTTAGATTTACCCCAGGCAAGTCTAGCAATACTGCCACCCATTTCCCCAAAGTTCTGGAAATTAAAAATTTCATACGCCTTATGATGCTCAAGAACAAGAATGAAAATTTGGCAAAGAAATTTGAGATATCTGACCCTAATTTTATCTTTCCATTATTTCCCCTATTTCCCTTTCTGATAATTTTAGAAATTGCTGTCAATTGAGAGATGGACCTCCAAATATGGAGAGTGCCTCAATTTGGGAAAATTTTACAAAATTTTAAAGATAGCTAGGTTGTGGGTCAGCCAATCATTTAGTGGCCCATCACCTCCCTCGACCTCAGTTCTTGTGCCACCATGTGAACTAGCCTCTCCCCATATCAGTTCTTACGCTAACTCATGAACTGAACCTCTTCCTCAAGCATAAAACCTGTAACCCTGCAGCAGGAGAAGATGCCAAACCCAGAGCTGCAGAACCCCAAGAACAGTGTTGCAAACCAAACCCCCCTTTTCCCTATATAAAGACCAATGCCCTTACTAGTGAGAGTTTCAGCCTATTTTGTTCTACAAGATTAGTTTGATTTTTAATAAAATCATTTCTCCTATTATCATTTTTATTTCGTCATCTTTTAATAATTTTTGTGCACCATGATGCCTGCTGAGGCCATTTCAGTGCCTCTGCAAAGATGGCCTTCCCTCATCAATTAGAGGACTTGGTGGCCACACTCACATAAGTTGCTTAGTTACTTTCAGTGGCTAATCAAAACCCACCAGTGTGTAACCAGAGCCAACTTGAGCTCCCCAAATCCTTACAGGTTGGCTTAATCTAGCTTCTTTGACTGAACTGGATTACTGTATAGCTGATCTACATAGTAGCTTCCTAATCTTCAATTTATTCGAGGTACGCCAACCAGGGGATAGACAGTACCAATCACAACACTCAAAATGGCAAAACAAACTACTAACCAGGTGGGAAGCAGAAACTGCTTAACCCACCATAGCAGAGGGTGAGGAGGGGTCGGGGGGTTGGTTTTCAGAAAGACCCGCCTCAATCAAGGGGTGTTGGTTGCAGTACTGGATCAGAGCAGAGAGCCAGGGCGTTGGGGCATCTGCATAGTGGGGGCTGAGGTCAGCGTAGTAGGAGTTTTCCACTTCTGCATCAAGATAATGACGGGAAAGTGTCTCAACAAAAGCTGCGAGGAGAACTTCAGCTTCTTTGCGGGCTTCAGGAAGTTGGGTGAAAAGGGAGATACTGTGGCGGGTGATTTTGGCTGAGGGGTTGAATGAAGCAAGTGTTGCGACATTCATAACAGCAATTTCAGCATCATCAAATAATTTTGAGATGTCACTGCAGGGAGATTCAGGGAAGTCAGGGGGGAAGAAGATGGTGGGCAGGCCATGCTGGAGCTGAGCCACTGACTGGGCCACCGCGGTGCGTAGTTTTGGGCAATGAGGAGAGGCCACCGCAGCTAAGGCGAGCTGGTGGTCACTTTGGAAGGGGTTGTATTGGGTAGAGGAGCAAAATGGCGAGGGGTAGGGGTTTCATCAAAGTCAGGAAGGAAAAATTCTGCCCGACTATAATCGCCATGGCAGAGAGGCTGACCTGTATGCTTACTAATAAGGATATTACCTGATTCGTCAGTTTCAGCCAATAGATCCCATGGATTTTGGTTCACTGGAATAGTGGCATTTAAATTTGAGTGGGTAGGATTGGGCGAATGGGCAGCTGCTTGGGTACAAATGTTGGTCCAAGCATTGCTCTAATTGGCTGGCGTAGATTTAGGTGGGAGAGTGAGGATGGAGGTTTTGGGTGGGGCTGATTTTCCATGTGGGCCCACTGAACGAGATTGGAGGGTGGGAGGGGGCAGCAAAGCGCCCCATACTGAACCTCCAGAGGGGGCTCAGAAGCTGCATCAGCAGATTTGGCCTTAGGGCACGCTCTTTTTGCATGGTCGAGGCCAAAGCAGAGGGAACAAATCTGCCTACCATTATCAACCTGAGCCTAAAAGAAATGATCAGGTGCTGCAGCCACACTAGCGCGGGGTGGGATTTGTTGGGCTATGGTAGGGTGGTGTGGTATGATGGTGGCTGTTGCATGAGGAGCAGCAAGGCGTTCTGCACCAGAAGGAATGGCAAAGATGAGGTTGGGCTGAGTGCCATAAGCCATGAGCCCCGCGACCAACTGGTCATACAAAACCTGGGGTGGAAGGTGGGATGGGAGATTTGCAAAGGATACCACTAGCGTGGTGTCTGAAGGGAGGCGAGTACGGGTTGTGGGAATGGGGGTTTTTTTATAAATTAGAGGAGTTTGTGCTGCCGCTTCAGCATCCTCCTCAGATTGGAACCCAACGTCAAAGTAGCCCTTAAAAGGGCGGAAGTCTATAAAGCCAGCTGGCGCAAAGGCTTTAGTGGCTAGGTCAATAATTGCCTTATTGGCATATGGGAACAAACGTCCATAGTCCACTCTGAGGCAATAGCGAATAGCAGAGCGAGGGAGGGCGAGAGGATGGGGGCGAGAAGGGTGGATGCGCGCCAGGTGGAGTGCTAGGTCTCGTGGGGGGACAAAACGGTTGGAAGCAGTGGGTGGGCTGTTTGAACCTGTCCGAACGCGCTTGCCTGCAGGGCGGAAAACGCTAGGTGGGGGTGCACTGCTGCCCCACACTGGGGTGGCAGGCGGCAGAGCCAAGGACATCAAAGAATAGGTTTTGGCAGATGGCTGTGGATAAATAAACTTAAATTTAAAATCGCTCAAAAGTGACTTTGAGCGGTTAAAGAGAAGTTTAGCTTCCTAATCTTTGTATAGTCAATTTACTTCCAAAGATCTTCTTGATCTATTGACCTCTGCCCACTTGGTAAGGTCTATTCCTTTAAATATTAAATAGAAAAAGATACACAATAAATAATTTCCTATAAATCCTGATATAGTGAATATTTTTTTTAATCAACTGAGTTAAGCCAACCAGGGGATGGATATTACCAAATATATGTAAAACTAAGGAAATAACTGACAAATATAAAATTGGGCACCCCAGGGTACTCAAGTTACCCCTGTTGCCAGCGGGACTGCCAGGTATGGGGGGTTGGTGCACTACTCTGAGGGGGTTTCCCCTGCTATGGAGCAGGTGTGAAGGAAAGGGTCTGTGTGGAGGAACCAGAGTGGGAACCATGATTCTATGAGCGCTTTTTGCCTTGGTCTCATATATCCATAGAGCCAGGCTTGGAAGTGCTCCAGTAAGTGGACATGGAATCTGTTAATAACCCCATGAATGGTTGGGACCGTGCCCTTGAACGCATCTAATGCAATTGTGTGGATTGTCCACATTGCAATGGGTATTATTAGGGAGCGGAGGGTAGATGGGATTGGTGACTTGATCTGGAGTGTGAAGATGCTCTTTGGTATTGAGAATTCCTGTTTGTTTTGGATCTTAAGCAGGCGTGCGACTTCCTGCCATATAGCTTTGGTTGGGGGGCATGTTTCTAGGCGGTGATGTAGGGATCCCTCCCCTCCACATACTGCACATGTTTTGTGGAGGGAGTTGGAGCAGTCCGCCATCCTATAGGTCCTTCTCAGACAGCACCAGGCGTTTGCTCTTATCCTCAGTTGTAGGAGTGGGTGGTGAGTCATTTTCCACACTGCCTTCTGTGTGGTTAAATCATAGGGAATGTCCAACATATCTAGGTATTCTATCCTAGCTATGTTTGGGGTTGTTGCGAGCATATCTCTCTGAGGGTGGTTTTCTGGGTTTCTTGATTTGAATTGGGGGCTGGGTCGTCCCCTTCCCTGTATAGTACCCATGTTCTCTATGGTCCTCCCATACGGCAGATAGTTTGAAAATATGTTTAAAATGAGGGGAGGTTCCATGCGGACCTGTTGCAGTAGGGTGCTTGGCAAGGTATGAAAGTAGTGATATAGTGAATATTGCAATTTGCGCTTTCAACTGGGTGAGTATGGCACATGTAGCATTGCACCCAAACAGGTATAACTTTTATGAGGACAGTATACTATGAATACAAATGTGAAAGTTAGATCAAGAACTAAGCCTTTTATTTATTTGAAAGTATCCATTAAGTCCACTGTAGTATCATTGTGCCCTCCTAGTGGTAAGAATCTGGCATAATGGCAATCCAGTGCTCCTTAGATAAACTTGGTAACCAAGTTTAATTTTTTCTGTCCATCAATTCCAATGTGTGGACAAACAAAATATATTCTGGCCTCTAGTTAGTCAGCTTTTTTCAGCTCATAAATAATCAAGAGTTTCCTCCTTATGGTCTGCTAATATCAGTGGATTAAGCTTTCTGAGATATAATCATTGTTTGTCTAAGGTCAGCCACATATTGGGGTAGTCTGTTCAATCTCTTTGGCATCTTGGAAATCATCCATCTTATTCAGGCACAATTTTAAGGTCTTGATTGGTAGGGATTGTTGGAATCTGGGCAAAGAGTTGAGCTCACAGGTGCCTTTTGGCACTAGATTTCAACAATATATCAAGTGCTGGAGTATTAAGACTCTTGATTGCTATTATAAGGATATCAGGACAACTTTTAGACCACATATAAATATAAATTATAATAGTAAAAATGGTTAAACTATTATAACTGTTGGCTTAGTAACAAAAGCAATCCCTTATTATTTAACGCCTCTTAATATTTAGAATACTGAACTTTTCTCTCTCGTTGGAATCACTTTTGCAACTTATTCAATTCAAGTCTGATTCTAGTTTGATAATCTCACAGAGGAGATTAGTCTGCGCCCATGTCAGGGAGCAGTTGGGCAAGTAAGGTAAGAGGAGCAGGTGGTAGGCCCGCGGCCTCAAACATTTGAAAGCGCCCCGGAGAAACTGGTGGAATAGAAAAAAATGAAAAACTGGTGGTCACTATTTCCCTGGAAATCCTCACTTGGCAAGCACAATGCAACCAGTACATCAATACACCGCACTCCCAACCACTCTCTTCAGTGGAATACAGAATCTGTGTGTTTCTGGACATCCAACAAACAGCTTTATGGGAAAAATTTTGTGGGGATGTGCACACTTTTTTCCTGACCGCGGTGTATGTTGCACCTCACTCCATGTCACATGGTTGGCTGGATTTCAGTTTCTGAAAACAAGAAGGCAGCAGACAAAGCTGCTGCAGTGCGTGTAGTGATCGACCTCCTCAAAGGGCAAAGGGTTGTCAAAACCAAACGCACCAGATGGAAAAATCCAACCAAATTTTCCTTACATTTGACTTTTTGCCTACTACGGTAAAACGTGCCATTTTGGAGCAGCACTTTAAAGATGGTCTCACCGTATATGGCGAAATACAATCTTTTGAGATGCAATGCTTTATGCTGATGCCACACCTGTGCACCGGCAAAGCCATCACAGTTCTGACCCCAACTGAGGAGATCGTGAAGGACCTAACCCAGATCTTACACTTTACATATATCAATATTGAAGGGCATACCACCCACCCTTTCTGGGTAACCATGGACAGCGCACCCCCCATCTGCACCCACTGTGATGCGTTTGGCCATAAGGCACATGCATGCCCCACCAAGGAGGGCATCACATTCCAAGAGCACCCCTCGGCGGCCATGGCCAGCAGAGAGGCGCACTATGAACCAACCATAAGCACCAAAGAGGCTTTCCTGTGAGGAGCACAAGGCTGCTACCTACTGGTAAAACCTATCTCCCAGCAAGAGCAGAAGAAGGCCAAGCAGGCCCACAGGGCCATGGCCAAGGAAGCAGCCAAAGTCACCACTGCTATCCCACACTCCCAACGCCAGGAGGACATTGAAACCTTTGTGGTGGAAGCAACTCAGGAATCCATCAACCAATCAGATTGGGAAGCTCATGTGTTTGGGCCACCCAATCTGAGGATCTGATGGGTGACTCAATTTCACCCAATCTTTGCAACCAAGCTCTGTTTGAAACTAGCTTGGGGTCCAACCTACCTGAAATTTTTTTTTTGACCCAAATGTTGGTGCGCCAAACTCATCTGCACTGCAAAAAATTTGTTCGACGTCGGGGAAACAAAAAGTGAAGTCAAAAGCCAATGCAAACCTTTCTGCAAAAATTAACAAAACTACCAATAGCATTGCTGCAAACACTTGCACTGCCATGAAGGCCCATGGGGATCTAGAGGAGGCTATTGGGCCCAGGTGCCCACCCCCTCACACCTAAGGTGCAATGGGGGAAACCTTCACTTTAGGGTTACTGAATATCGCCAGACTCAAGGCCTCGCCGTCCCAGGCTAGGAAACTGAGTTTTTTACAAAAAAATTTACCCGTGGATATCCTGGCCATCCAGGAGTCCCACTGTCCATAAGGTTCTGAGGATGCTTGGAAAACCATGCTCCTCCCATCCCTATCCTTTTGGTCAGAGCACTGTGGGGTGCTAGTTCAGAAAAACAATTTTTTCAAATTTTTATCGTCAGAATCCTTTCTCAATGGCTGAGTCCTCATTGTCACTTTCTCATGGGCTGACGTGGCACATGCTATCATCAACATCTATGCCCCAACCTGTGCACAAGAACATCAGGAATTTTTCTTGTCAGTCAAATCCCTCCCGTTACCCCAGACCCTTTTGTAGTCAGCGATATGAACTGTTGGCTAAACACACCAATGGACCATTGGCCTTCATCCTCCCACGCCCTCAGGGTCATGTAGAACTTCGCGTTCTAAAGGCCACCCTTGGGTTAATAGATGTGCTGCTGCGGCAAGCCCTGCTGCTTGAAAACATGATGCGCCCCCACGTCCACAATGGCCAATTAAGGTCCATGACCTGCATCAACCTTATCCTCACACTAGCGGAATTCCAACCTCACATTTACCACTTCCAAACAACAAAAATTGAATTCTCTGACCACTGCCTGGTCTCAATAACCTATCACCTACCTGTCACAGTGGCTGAGGCCCCACATTAGTGCAAACTCCACCCTCCCAAACTTGTGTCACCAGGATTTTCCACTTGGGTGGAATCAGCAACTTTGGCAAAAGAGTTTGTTACATCATTTTGTGCAGACCCCATCTCTACATGGTCAGCTTCAAAGAGGATACCATCCGCCACTCTCACCACCTCTCCTCCTGACGCTCACGAGCCACATTTACTGTCATTTCGCGCGCTCTGGCAGAGTTGGCACACCTATAGTCAAACATCCCAGCTACAGGATACAGCCCTGCATGGGGCTGGAAGTGGGCGGAAGCAGCCTCCCACCTCAACGCGCTCAAAAGGCAACACAAACATCAGGTTTGTGTTCAGTACAGGGCCAAATGCATTACAGAGGGTGACAAGTGCACCACATATTTTTTTAATTTTTTTTTTTTTGCACCATGCCAGAGTGTGGCCTGCACACAGGTGCAAAGATTGGATAATTCCATTGTGGATACACCAGCTGAAGTGGCAATCAAAATACAAAAGTATTACTCTGAGTTATACTGATCAGATCTAATTCAGCCAGCCAAAGTGGCGGAATTTTTCGACCAAACCCACATCTGCACCGTTTCCTGATACCCAGAAATAATGAATTTTTTTACTCCAAATGAACTATGGACAGCCATCCGTGGTGCACCAAATCGGATTTGCCCAGGCCCAGATGGCATCTCATATGAATTCTATAAAAAGTACTTCAAATATATATCCCCACTGCTGCTTGCCTCACTTAACCAGAGCCTTTCTGGAAACGCGCCTCCTACCAGGAGGACAAGAGGCCTTCACCATCACACTCTTCAAGAAAGGGGATTTGCTAGACTTAGCCAACTGGCGCCCCATTTCTTTAACTAACATGGATACAAAATTTTTAAATAAAATCATGGCTAACCATTTAGGGATTGTAGCATCTGCCACCATCTCCCCAGAACAATTTGGTTTCATCCCCAGAAGGTCGATTTGGGACAACATGCACTCTGTGGCTAACGCATGCCAGTCCACAGCCTCTGGGGCACTTGTATTCTTGGACCAACAGAAGGCCTATGATAGAGTAAACTGGGAATACCTCAGGCCTGCCTCCATCAATTCCGCCTACCCCCTCGCTTCATCAACGGGTAATGCTGCTCACGGAATCTGCAACAATGGCAGTGCGTGGCCCTGGCTTCCTAATGGAAGTAGTCCACCCTCAAAGGGGCTTATGACAAGGGGACCCCCTTAGCCCACTCTTATACAACTTCAGCCTTAACCCACTACTTCGAAACGTGAATGCCCAACTCACTGGGGTCCATGTACCAGGCCAAGCCCCAGTCAAGATGATGGCGTTTGCAGATGACTGTGTGGTTGTGGTGTCTAATAATAAAGACGCACACGCGCTTGAAGCTCTCATCCAGGAGTATTCCCAGGTAAGTAATGCTGCACTGAACACTTCCAAAACTGAAATCATCCTCCTTGGTCAGTATCAAACCTGCTGGGCCCCAGCGACCAGTGCCCAGCCCGGCCCATCTGCTTGCACACGTGCTCGCCCTCCCTGCTCACCCCACACCGCCTCACTAGTGCTCCCCTTCATGCCACGCCTTACCATAGGGCCTGTCCGCCATCTGGGCGTGTGGGTGGAGGCAGGCGGGTATGCATCAGCAGTAAAGAGAGTCATATTCTAGACAACGTGACAAAGCGCATCGCCTCCCTCAGATCCCACCCTACTTCCCTTACTGACAGGGTTGTTTTAGCCAACTCTATGCTCCTCTCCAAAGTCTGGTTTGGAGCCCACGCCATCCCCTTCTCCCTAGGCTTTTTCAAATGATTGTATGCACTTCTGCAAGGATGGCTTTGGTCAGGCCGCCCACCACCAATATGGCTAGAGGTCATGTTTGGCCTTCATCATCATGGTGGCATGGGCCTGCTTGACTTCAAAGCCCATGCTGCCAAGATCCTGGGCACCTGGATTGCGGCCATCACTGCCCCTACACTCCCCTCTCAACACTGGTCCCACGTGGCCTGCTCCAACTTCTCCCGCGCCTTGGGCCTTAACAATTCATCAAACCCTCACTCCTTGATGAAATACCTGGCTTCACACCCATCGGCCACAGGTTCTCACGGGACTAAAACCCACTACAAATGAATCCTCCTCTCCATGTGGAGCGCTGAGTGGAGAATTCGTATTAGTGGACACACAGCCCAGAGAGGCCGCCCCTCTCCTCAGTTCACACAAGAGGTACAGGGGCTACCCATCCAAGATGGCGTGATCCCCACACGCCCCCATGTCCTATCCAGGGTGGACTACCTGGACATGATGAACATCCCTTACTCCATTGAAACTCAGAAGACTATCTGGAAATATGCACACCATCCTCTATTGCAGCCTCAAATCCGTTCCCATGTATGGCGCTGCCTGAGGCAGATGTACCATATGGCTGAGCGCTCTAATGCTTTACACTCATCCTGCGTCGTGTGTGGCCAGTATGGAACGCTGTTCCACCACATGGAGAAGTGTCCTACCTCTAGAGTGATATGGCGCTAAGTTCAACGTCTGCTTGGCCAGGATCAAACACATCCCTTCAGTCTGTCAAGAGATATGTTTGCTTTATCAATGGCCTCCCCCTTCCACCCTCCCTCCATGCTCTGGTGGTTGCAATTGCCATGCGGACTATCCACACGATTGTCTTGGATGCCATCGCAGGCTCCACCCCCACCCTCCCAGAAGCTGTCCACAGATTCCGGTCTCATTTGGTGGACCACTTTCAGATGTGGATATTTGGATACTTCCCACCACATCGCTGACAGCTGGTCTCCTCCTGGTTCCCAGTTTTGTTCATCAAATCAGACCCTTTCCTCCACACGTGTTCAATTGTGGCTACATTTCCTTCACACGTTCCCTCCCCCTCCCCATAGTGGCGTTCCCGCTGGCAACAAGAGAGCATCGCATCTCTGGGGTGCCTTCCCTGTTACTAAGTTTTGTTTCTTTTGGGTCAAATTTGGAAGTGTCCATCCCATGGTCAGCTTTCCTCACAATAAATTAAATTAAATTAAATTAAATTTTTAGAATACTTGTAGGCTAATAGCAAGATAGGCAAGAGTTTATGATAAGCAGAGGTGAACTTAATTTAGTTAAATGACATTTTGGCCTATCAGAACTCTCAAGATTACTTTCACCTCAATAGAGCTTGTTTATGGATGTTGGGTTATCAACATGAATGATATATCCATGTAGAAACATTTTAAAAATTCCTCCAATCAGCCATCTGAAAAATAGGTTTATTTTAGCCAATTATTATAGTTTCTAATGATTGATTGGTTAGTAAAATTTTTTTACACCTCCCAGAACCCATTCAGATCTATAAAATGGAGTGTTTTTGACTTAGGCGCTAGCATCAAAATCTGAGTTAGCGCTTATGTGGACTCCATCATCAGTTAGCCTATTCCGCTGGAGGTCAGAGATGATGAGGACAACTTGCTCCAGCCTATTTTGCTGAAGGCAAGGAATAAAATGATTTGGATTATACCATTCCACTGAGAGGGTGGCATCCCAATATCAATAAAATCCAGATTATCTGCACCTGAATCATTATTCTCACTTAATTGAGAAGGCAATTGTCTGACAAAAATATTCAGGACTGATTTGGCGGAAGGATTGAGGTCAATTCAATTAGTAGGAATGGAACTGGATTTGGCAAACTGGCCATCCAGTTGATGAGTGGATTGGAATTGATTCCACTGGGAAATTAGAACTATATAACTTTGGTCAATGTTAATTTTTTTAGACTATTCAAATGGCTAATTCTTTGTATGAGGATTAGATGGAGTTACAAACATATATTGTATGAAGACAATAGACCAGATGGTGCGTCTTAAAATATAAGCTCCTTATATATGACACTTGAGGCTGTATTTTCCTGTCAATTACTTGTACTGTTGCTTCCTTCCCTAATCTTCCCAATTAACAAATAAATCCTTTCTTAATAAAATGAGAAAGTATTAAATGTATAAAGCTTGTATTTTCAAACTATTAATTTTAGATTATGTTTATTGTATTAAATTACAGGGATATATGTAGGGTTACTTCTGATGCTAGCTTCATCTTTACCCATGATTTTTCTTCTTGTGCCGCCTCTTGACCAGCAACTAGTAGACAAAGTTTCTAAGGGTCTACTCTACATGTGATGCTTCCTGCTGTAACCCAGCTCCGCCTCATGGTCAATGTCTTTCTGACATAGTTATTTTGAGACATCATATTCTCTGATAAACTTTCAGGAAGGCTAAACCATTGCTCCTCTGAATAATGTTAGCACATACCAAGACAATTCATATCACTAATTAGAGATTAATTTGATTGTAACCTGATTGACAAAAAACTAAATTGACATAACCAAAAACCCCAATACTGGCCATTGAATTGAACATTATTAAATGAGATTGTTAGGACGCAAATCCTAAGTTTCACTTGTATTTATAATATTTTAAGATATATAGCGCTGATGTATTAAAATTCAGGTATAATAAATTAGACATAAGCTAATAGTATTATCTCCTATATCCAATATACCTGACGATTTAGATTCAGTCAATCATTCAACACTTCCCTCACCTTGACTGGATTAAAAGTGGAGGGTTGCTCTCTTCCTTAATCACAATGTCTAAATTTTTGCAATCTTCAAATTATGAACACTATCTAAATAACCTTTCAGCCTAGATTGGTGCATTTTCCAAATGCTCAGTTCATTGATGCATTGCTCCATTTTTATTCAGGGATTGTGCCTTCAAATTTGCAGGTCAGGTCGACCAGTTATGCCTTGACTGTCATGGAAAATTCATCTTTGAGGCCAGCTGAAACTCGGTCAGAACTCAGCAAACCCACACCAGTCATAATGGTTTTGAGTCCCCTCCAATGAACTTTTCAATGGGTCAAACACAATCCTAATTTGACTGCCTCCCTCAATCTTCACAGCCCCTTGGCCCCACAAAAATAATAAAGAAATGTCTAATCTACTATCAATTCTCTTTGGATTGCAAGCTTCTCCCCAACTTCAATTTTCACTTTTAAAATCTTCCCTTCATATAGCCTCCTATCTTCACTTTATGTGGGCTGCGTGGCCACTTTGGGTTTTGATTTCTTCTTGATGTTTAATTTTTTGGAATCCTATATGGCTTTTGCACTTGTTTCTGAGTCTGACGTTGCCAAGTTGATCCATATGAGCCAACCAGGCTTTGCTCTTTGCTAGTTTAGTTGTAAGACTCTAGTGTGTTCCAATGACAGTTCATACTGACTTGCATGTTCTGCTGGGCCTCAGAAATTGTGCTGCCAAAATTGTCATATTCTTTTGCTCCACTGCGCCCTTTGCAAAAACCTATCTAGAGGTCTACCAGAGAATTATCTAGCCGAGCTGGACATACTTAGTGTGTGTTCATTTTCCCCCAGCCGCCTTTACCACTGATACCATGCCCTACATGTGCAGGGTGTCAAACAAAGCCCACTCACAATTGTTGTGAGCCAAAGCATTTCTCTAACGCATTTTGTCCCTGCCTTAAGAGTCTCCTCACTGATTACATCTTCCTTTCTGCTGCTTTCTCCCCCTGCTAAAACCTTTCACAACTATTCCAGAGTCCATTCCAATGGCCGCATCCCCTGGATTGATGGCCTTTCCTTAGTCATCCAGGCAACGCGCCTGGTCCTGAGTTTTCCTAGGTCTAGCACATCTTTGACAAGGTTTTGACAGTTGAGACTTATACAAAATTTGAATTTCCCCTCCACTCTTCTTTGGGTTAAATACTTACAAGAGCACTCACCTCCCACTCCCAAATAAAGAGTATCCAGTTCTGACAATGAAGACAACAAGGCTTCTGAAAATGCAAATAAAAAGTTTGCTTCTTTCATTAATTTTTAACGTTTTTTTATTTTTTTCTTTTTTATTACATATGTTTGAACAAAAAAAACTTAACATGAACTTGATTAACCCAAACGCCTTGATTCAGATTTCTGGTTATATGATTAATGTGGCATTACAACATAAGATATACTATTGAAATTTTGACGTCAGCCTGTGGGCTTAGAAATAGTATAAATGTAGTATATTGGAATTTTCTGTCCCAATATTTCTACCATGTTTTATTTGAAGTTTCAAGAAATCCCAAAAGTTCATAGAAAGCTTGTGTTTAATTAATATTTCATAGTTGGCGTTTGGGAGAACAATTAAAGGCGCCACACTACAAGTGAATCAATTGCAATGAAAAAGTACTATAGGCTCCTTCACTTTTCATCTTGTTAGGTCCCGCTGTCCCATATTCTTTTCAATAATCAATATCAGGAGTAATTTTCACCTTTTTGACAAAATAAGTTATAACAAAATTCATAGGCACTTTACTGTCAAGAATTTGCTACAGCTTTGAATTTGTCTACTCAAATTCCCGCATAAGTACACTCTGAATGATAAAAATCAATTGAGTTAAACAAGTGTATATGCAAAGAATCAAGAAAATTGAGCATTCTTTTCAGAGCGTTTCTGATACTAGGGAAATAGGGGATACAGTTGTATATAGGCATTACTATTTTTACTCCCTCAAACTTGGGGTATCCCTTGTACAACTTGGCCCCTCAGCTGGGGTGTTTTAAATAATCTATTGTGCATACAGTTTTACAACTATCTTAGTTACTTTAGGCTCATATGCCTTTTTCTGTGAACGAGTCACCACATACACATCATTGGAGATTACATGATTATAGGGTCCGTTTTGATAGTTTTCATTTTGATGATTGAGGTCTCATGACCTGCATGTTCAGTTTAATTAGGTGATTTGATAGCTTTGCCACAATATAAATTCTGCATCTATTATGCTTCCTCTTTTCCCTCCTTCTGAGAAAAAGGAAGTACTACATTAACATGGCGTTGGCACATTTTTTTGCTTAGACTCTTTTTTTTAGTAATAGATGGTTTGCTTGGACTCTTTATGATTGCAACTTGTTGTTTTTTTTGTTAAATTTTAAAGGCCAAAACCTTTGAAGGCTATGCAATTAATAGTTGCTAATAGCCCAGAAAAATCTCCTAGTAGACTTATGAGTTTCTAGGGAAATCTCATGGTAGCTTCAATAAACCAAGGTTAATCTCTGTTAATTTTAACAGGCAGTTCACTAGTAATTACTAGGTTAAAACATTAACAAAAACAAAGATCCCTTTTTTTATATCTTGGGTTACTTATAGGATTTAGTTGAGACTTGGGGTTGCAGGGATTATGGTGATTTATGGTGGTAACTGTCAGAATGCAAAGGATTTATTTGAGCATAACTGGTCCCTAATGGTTCAGATGATTTAAATGATCCTTAACTGGAAAGATATTTAAAAATTACCTCATCAGATTTAGGAGAGGCTTTGAGCCTTCACTGGCTCATTTTGGGATTTAGGGCTAGTAGCACTTATGATAGGTTCCGCTGCAATGGTATTTCCTGTGACAGATTGTGAGCTATCCATGGTTCAATTCTCATATGATCTATTGAAACTCCCATGAATCCCAACACTGCTCCCATCAAGATCTTTCCAAGGAGGGACATAAGCCTTAAGGAACCTAGCGATAACTTAATTTAAAGCGGAGCTCAGCTTGATGGAGGTGACAGAGTACTCCAGTCCTTGACAATATATTACTTTATATGTCCTTGACCACAACTTGACAAATTTATGCACCTGACCCCCAGGCCAATGGTGATAGAATAATACAAGATTCTAGCTGGTACTCAGGAAGGATTGGCTTTCATGCATTGCTTTGCTTTGCCTCCCGTTGACTAATAGTCTCCATAGACTTAGCAGCTAGAGCTTATAGGTAGACTAGTTTGCCATCCAGCCTTCACAACGCTATCTCAGGGTGTCCAGAGTAGAGGCCTCCGATATGGGTTGAACGCTAGAGGGTAAGATTGGCTCTCAGCTGTATAGTGCTCAGAATGGCATCAACTTTATAACATGATGATACCTTATACAATATGATAAAAGAGACGCCGGGAGGTATTCATTCCACTGGCCTGGGTCAGAGTGTGCCATTTTGTGAAGGATGACAACTAGTGACCTATTTTATTGTTCCACTGTTACATTAGTAGCAGGATGGTAGGGAGTGTTGAAAGAGGGGTAGGTGCCCATTAGGGCATTAAGGTCAAGGAGTACTTGGGAGACAAAGTTGGTGCCATTATCAGATAATAGTACCTTTGGGATACCATGGTGGGTGAAGACTTGTTTTTTAAAAATTAGGCAGTGCTTTGAAAGTGAGGGAGGTAATAAAGATGGCCTCAATACATTTGGTGAAATGATCAATTGCCAGTAGTATATATTTGTGGCATACATCACTGTAGATAGCGGACCGACAATGCCAATGCTGACTGTAGCAGAAGGGGTGGTAAGACCCACAACCTGATGTTGATAAGGCGGATTGGGAGGCTTCTGGCTAGCACAAACGAGACAGGAGTCAAGGACATAGTGTATCATCTCAATCATCCCCTCCCAATGGCAGCGCTGTCAAAACTATTGATGGGTTTTCCTGACTGCACTGTGGCCTACCATTGAGTGGCCCTCAATAGTGGTATCTGTCCTGGCTGACGGGCGGACATAAGGCAAATAAGAATCGCTGACCTGCTTGTATAGCAACCCATCCCCAACTCAAGTATGATCAGACATCTCTAACTGCTGCTGAGCTTCAGGAGTTCCTTGAATCTACTCCTCAGGTTTTCCAATGAGGTTATAAAGTCAATCCTCCTTAGAGGCGTAGAGGGTCAATATAGGCAAGCGGGACTGCCATTAGCGTTTTGGGGTAACGTTCCTGTCATGGTAATAGCAGAAAGATTAAGACTGGTCTGCCAGTAAGGGTGCGCGAGCACCCAGAAGGCAACCCAGAATACCAGGGGCATTGCTGTCCAAACAACTTGACAGTGGGCGGATAGAGAAGTGAATATGGAGCAGTGACTAGTGACCACCATAGCCAACATCCCAACTAACAACTAGACTGTGACTACCAGGGTGGCAGCAGGTTTCACTTCAGACAACTCTTCAGGAACCACAAAGGGTCTGGGATGCACTTATGAACCACTGGGCGGGGGATGAATGGCGAGTTCACAAAATATCACCCAATGGGAAGAGAAATTCCAAAAACAACGGGACGTCATGATGCCAGAGGGCGTCTACAAGTGTGATATCCCCAACAGGCCACTTTCTTGGTAACCCCATTCAATAAGAGGGTTAGCAGTGTTGTAATAATTGCCACTAGGGCTCAATCTTTGCACAACCCTGGGAGCATAGTTCTGGGTAGTGGCAGCGACAAACTCAAGAAAAAAATTGAATAACTGAAAATTACAACTGGAAAGGGGTTTTGTTTGTTGCAAACAAAAATTTGAGAATTGACTGAAAACTGTACCAGTGAGGAATGGTTGCCTTAAGGCCTAGGGCTTAAAAAATAAAAGGGAATGTATGAATGAAGGTATCACAATACTAACCAATTTTTGCGGAACAAGGTCTCACAACCAACTTGATGCCAAACTGACCTTCTTCTGGCCATACAACTCTTTCTATAATTTCCGCCATTAACTTGTTCTTCCCATCACGATTTCACTTGTCTCAATAATGCTTTGTTTTATGGGCAACTGGTAGCGCCCATGTCCAGGCCACAGGGGCATGGTCCCATTGGGTTATAAAGAAATTTATCACCCTCAATTTCGCTGGAGTCAGACCCAGCAATTTCTCCAAATTTTTTTGCCTCTTTGACAGAACCCAAATTGTCACTGAAGTTGAACCCCCCAAACAACCTATATTCACCCCTTTGGCAGACCCTAAGGTTGTCACTGGGGATATGTGCTCACCATTGCCCTTTAGCTGGCATCCTCTTTCCACTACCACCTCCACGCACACCCCCTAATATGATGGAGTAGTTCTTGCGTGGTCAGATAGGGGGAAAGGGGTAACATTAAGGGGGTACGCCATCACCCACCTCTCATTCACCACATGGGCTAAATTGCCCTGGGTGATAGAGGGACAGCTGTCTTATTGGCTCCTTTTTTAGTGCAATATGGGAAAGCCTTATGATTGAGGCACAGGGGTGCTCCTCTGACTTACATTATCCTTCCCTCTTTGAACAGGGGGAGCACCGCCACTAGGGACTTGAGTGATGTAACGTTTTTATAGTACTTTTGGGGCTTAATCGCCAAAAGTGTGGCGACCTTCATGGGGGATGGGGAGCATCAGGAAGCACAGCATGAAAGGCCTCAACAACTCACCACAATTGTCACAATCCCAACTGCTGACCCAGATGTTCTCACGTGTGGGAACCCCTTCCAGGCCATGAATAATTGAACCAAATGGTGAGATCTCCAGGAAGCCAAGGTTGCATCAATCTCAGTCTCTTCCAGGCCTCCACCACAATGAGATCAGATTATTCTGGAATAAATCCCTCTAAACGGAGACAACTGCAACATGTAGACCACAGGGTGCTGCTTCAGGTGGGTTGGGAGCATCAAATGGAAGGCGCTATTGCCCAGATCTTCCTTCACCACATGAGGACCAGAACATTTTCTTGCAAATCCTCAGGAGGACACCTGCATCCAAAAAGTGCCAGGTATCCATCATGACATGGGACCCCATCATGATTTCATGGGTTGCTAGGCATTTTTGGTTGGTGAACTTCTTGTATCACTAATAGCTTTGGTCAAATGCTACTGAACCAAAGACTGGGTGGTCTGGATGTGCTGCGCGTGCTCCACTGAAGCTGATACCTCCAGCCAAAGACACAGCCTCACAAAAAATTAAGGGTTGCACCCTAGCATGGCCTCGTATGGCAAGAAACCAGTAGATGAATGCATTCCATTATTATATGTGAATTGTGCTAGGGGAAGATCATCTGCCCAAGTTTCCTGCGCAGCCGCGACATAACAACAAAGGTACTGCTTGATAATCTGAATTAAATGATTTGTTTGACTGTCTGACTGAGGATGGTATGTGGTTGAGCGACATGGCTTAATCTTCAATATCTCCAGAAATTTATTCCAAATCACACCATGAACTGTGGCTCACGGTAACTTATTATCTCCTGTGACAACCCAAACAACGAAAATACGTGCCAAACGAAGAGCTGGGCTATATCTTCTGAGGTTATCACAGAGGAACAGGGGATGAAAAGTGCAAATTTCGTGAAATGGTCCATGACCACCATAATAGCAGATAACCCATTGGAGCTGGGAAGCTCACCAATGAATACAATGTACATTAAAGTCCATGAACCCTCCACCTGCTGCAGGGGGTGAAAGAGACCATTTCTACCTGATCAATCCAACTTAGTCCACACGCATGTCACACAATTCATGATCCATGCTAATATATTCATAAAAGCCCGCCAGTTATAAGTACGCTTGACCAAATATAGGCATTTCTTGTTTCCTGGATGCCCATTACTGGGGGGTTGTGATGAGCCCAATAACTTCATCGTGGAAATGGGACAGCACCCAAATTTTCAACTGAAACCGAATGTTCACATCCACCAAGGAATAGCAAGACTGCTTATGCATCAGAAGTGTCAGCAGGTCCAACAAGTCCAACCCCTCTGCACAAGCCATCTGGCCTACTAAAACCCTCACAATCAAAGGCACATCTGGTGACCAGTCTGACTTTGAAATTGTGGGAGGCGTTATTGTTGAAGATTTGGGCTTCGCCTGATGGCTGGTTCGTTGTTTGGTGGAAACTTCAGCTTTGAGCATCTATTATGTGAGGACAATAGACAGGATGGTGCTCCAAATTTATGATATAGATTTTTGGTAATACTTCAATTGTATACCCAGTCGTTTCACTTGGATGATGGCCCGCTGCCCTGATCCTACTGATCCCAAGTGAAAATTAAAATAAATATAAAATAAAGTGATAACGCAAAAAGGTTATAAGAAAATTAGAAACTTAATCCAGAAGTAAAAGGATATCTTTATTAGTGTAGTTGCAAGGGTTATTTATAGGGTTTGATGTTAACCACATCTTACCCATGACGCCTTACTTTTCAGTGACCCTTGGTCATGTAAAAAGTTTGTAATGACATCTACAAATACTTCAACTCAGGGCATCATGCTCAGCCTCAGAGTCAAAGTATACACCATCATCATCCTTAAAATGCCATTTCATCATATCTTCAAAATAGCTGAACTGATTCACTTTCACGTGCAATTGGCAGCACATACCAAGGCAATTTGTATCACTAATTAGTAATTAATTTGATCGAAAACTTGACTGACATTAAAAACTAATTTTGACATAGACCAACAAAGCCCATGTGCCTGAGTTATTAAATCAAAACTTAAATTTAAGTTTGACCTAACCAACAAAGCCCTTGAGCCCGTGTCATCATAGTCAAATATAATTAAGTGAAATTGCTAGACTAAAAATTCAAGTTCAGATATACTTAGGATATTTTTGGTTTATAATAAGCGACGATTTAGATCCAGTCAATCATTAAACAGTTATAGATATGTCTGGGCTGGAAAGTTTACTGTGGTTACCCTTGCTCATCTGCCTCCACCGGACCTAATGCAAATTTGTAACTCAAAAAGTTGTATCATTCAACGCCCCCACTTTTCTTTCCTATTAAAGTCACTATTTGCATCCAATTTGATTCATGAAAGTAAGTTTGATAATCCGCACAGAGGAGATGAGTGCACATCCAAAGCCTGGAAAGGCTTGGTCAAGCATGGTAAGAGGGACAGGGTCGGCTTTTGCACCATCCAAAGGTAGCAAACGTCATGGTGACACCTGTGGCCAGAACAAAAACAAAAAAACTGTGGTGAGTATCTTGCCAGAAATTTTGGAGCAGCAAGCAAAATGCAACCAGTACATCAATACTCCGCACTCTCAGCCACTATCATCAGTAAGATTTGGGATCCAAGTTTACCTGGATATTAAATTTGACACCTCTTTGGGAAAATTTCTGTGGCAACATATGCAACCACTTTCCAGAAGTTGTGTACATAGCACCGCACATGATGACTCTCAGTTGTTTGGACCTCAGGTTTGAATCAGGGAATCAGTGGACGCCGCTGAACAGGTGCATTTGGTGATCAACCTCCCAGATGGTCAACGGATAGTCAAAATGAAGTGCATGCTCTGGTTTAAATCAAAACAAAAATATTTGTTACATTTGATTCTCCCCCCATGACTGTTAAACATGAAGTCCTCAAAAGCTATCTCAAGGAAGGACTTAGACACTACAGGGAAATTCACTCCTTTGAGATGCAGAAATTTTTGCTCATGTCCAAGCTTAGCACTGGCAAGGCAATTGCAGTGATCACTCCTTCTGACATGGTTTTGGAGTATTTAACTCAGATTTTGCACACTGAAACTCTAACCATTAACATCCAAAAGACTCGACCATTTCACATTACGGTTGACAGAACACCACCCATCTGCACTCATTGTTGCACTTTTGGTCACAAATTACACACATGCCCCAGCAGAGAGGGCATACTTCTGACTAAGACCTTCTCAGAAGCGATGAGCGCCAGTCACTTTGAGCCCACGTCTAGCTCTAGTGTCACATTTACATGGGGTTATCAGGGTTGTAATATCCATGTAAAACCTGTGTCCCCACAAGAATGCAAAAACGCTAAACAGCAACGCAGAACTATGGCCAAGGCAGCAGCTACAGCGGCGTCTTCCATCCTGCTTGCCCATCCTCAGGCTGACAAGGCAGCATTTTTTGCTTTGGTGGAACACCAATTCCTCATCCAATAAGATTGGGAAGCCCAGTCCTTGAACCAGAAATTTGAGCTTGGTACTCCATCACAGGGGCACTGCGCACCAATTTAACCCAAATTTTTAACCCAGCCTCAAGTGATTTTCAAGGCCAAATTGTTAAAAATCCTACGACGGTGCACCATAAGTGCAAAGTAACATGAAAACTTGGCAAAATCAAAAATCCAAAAAACTCCCAAAAACTCAACCAAAGCTGTTCTCAATAACTGAAGACTATACGCCTGGAGATTCCCCTGATTTGAGCACTTGCACTCAAAATAAGAAGGCATTAGAGCATGTGCAACAATGTGGAGAGGCAGGGCCTGAGGGGCCCTCCCCTCACTCCTAAGGAGTGATGGGGGTCTCTTTTATAATAGGGATTATGAACATCGCCAAGCTCAAGGCCTCTCCATTTAAGGCTAGAAACTGAATTTCTTTCAACACAACCTATCTGTGGACATCCTAGCCTTTCAGAAGACCCACTGTCCACATGGCGTAAAGGATGCATGGGCAACTATGTTCCTCCATTCTCAAAACTTTTGGTCGCCACATTGTGGGGTGCTTATATGTGCAAACCTTAGTTTTAAATTTTCATCAAAAAATACCTTTCTTGATGGTCATGTGCTGGTTGTGTCTTTTTTGTGGGATGCCAAAGTGCGCGGGTTCTCCAGGATTTCCTCTCAGCTGTGACTTCCCCTTCCCCAATTCCTTTGTGGTTGGCGACCTGAACTTCTGGGCCAACACAACCACTGACTGATGGCCTTCAACGCCTGCACCCCGTAGGGGCACATCAAATTCCGCATCCTGAAAGCCTTCTTGAGGCTTTTTGATACACTCCCCAAGCACACGCCGCTGCTACCCAACATGTCCCGTCGCCACATACACAATGGCCAGCTAATGTCTATGTCCCGCATAGACTTCATTATTGCCCCATTGAAATTTCACTCCCATGTCTCACACTTTACAACTATGAAAATAGATTTTTCTGAACACAGGATGGTGTCAGTGTCCTTTACTCTGTCAAGCCTGAGTGCACAGGCGCCTAAGTGAAATAAACTTCGCCCAGCTGACATCACATCGCCTGTTTTTTTGGCCAGGATGGACACCAAGACTTTGGAACAGGAATTTGCTACTCCATTTTATGCTGATCCCCTTTTAAGCTGAGCATCCTTCAAAGCAAACACACTCTCTAGGCACACCACATCTTGTTTCAGTGATCTAAGGCAGTCTCAGCAGTCATTAAGTGCACCCTAGCGGAGGTGGACCATCTGGAGAATAATGTCCCTGCTGCAGGATACAGCCCTGCTTGGGGTCATAAATGGCAGAAGTTTCTGTTCATCCCAACGCGCTGTTAAGACAACACAAGCAACGCATTTGTGTTCAGTATAAAGCAAAAGATATCACAATGGGCGAAATGTCTTTTCCTACTTCTTCCACTAATATTTAGCCCCATGACAGAGCTTGGCCTGCACACAGGTGAGCGCCTGGATACTTCCATTGTGAAAACTTCGGACAAAGTGTCAGTTGAGATTTAAAACTATTACTCTGAGTTTACAGGTATGAACCAGTCAAACCTGCTGAAATTGATAGATTCCTTGCTGACGCACACATCCACACCATTTCCCGCTACCATAGTTAATGAATTTAGATACTTGCGACAAGCTCTGGTCTACCATTTGCAGTGCACCGCACAGGAAAAGCTCAGGTCCAGATGGCATTCCTTATTAATTCTACCAAAATTATTTTAATTAGGTATCCTCCCTAATGCTTGCCTCAATGAACAGATGAATCTTAGAGATGCGCCTCCTTCCTGGGGGCCAAGAATTCTATATGATAACATTGTTTAAAAAAGGGGATAAGCTGGAATGGCGAACTGGCACCCTATCTCCCTACTAATACAGATGCCAAGTTGTTTACTAAAATAATGTCCAACCGCCTAGGGGAAGTTGCCTCTGAAGTAATATCCTCTGAGCAATTTGGCTTTATCTCTAAGTGGCCAATATGGGACAACATACACACCGTGGCCAATGTCTTCCAATCTCCAGCTACTGGGGTGCTTGTATTCTTAGACCAACGAAAAGTTTATGATAGGGTAAACTGGGATTACCTCAGGGCCTGCCTTCATAAGATTCATCTCCCCCACTGGTTCATCAGCTGGGTCATGTTGCTCACCAAATCTGCCACAATGGCAGTGCGTGGCCCAGATTTTCTCACTGATTCAGTCCACCTTAAAGGAAAACCGTTAAGGGGACCCTTAAAGCACACTTTTATATAACTTCAGCCTTAACCCACTTCTCCGCAGTGTAAATGAACACCTTACTGGTGTTCAGGTGCAGGGTCAAGCACCTGTTAAGATGCTTGCATTCACTGATGACTGTAAGGATGGGGTGTCTAACAACCATGATGCATGCGCGCTGGAGGCAACTATCTGGGGATACTCCAGGGTCAATATCGCAGCCCTTAATGTCTATAAAACCGAAACCATTCACCTCAGAAGATACCAGGCCCACTGGGCACCGGCGCTCCTCAATCAGAGTAACCCAGCAGCTTGATCTCTTGTTAGCTTGCCCAGGCGGTCACCCCATTTCGCCCCTCTGGCTCTCCCTTTTGTATCCAAAACTACTGCTGGTCCGGTGAGCCACCTGGGAGTATGGCTGGAGGCAGGAGGATACATTGCTTTAATAATGGAACATCACATATTAGACAACGTCACAAAGCGCATCGCCTCCTTAAGAGCCCATTAGACTAGTCTAACAGGCCAGGTAGTGCTTGCCAACTCTCTGCTCCTGTCAAAAGTCTGGTTTGTTGATAACATCATCGCTTTTTCCACATCTTTCTTTGCTTCTCAGTACGACCTACTACAAGGGTGGCTTTGGCTAGGCCGCCTTTCACCTGTGCGCCTGGATGTCATGTTTGGCCATCGCCAAAGTGGTGGTATGGTCCTGCTCAACTATGAGGACCATGAAGCCAGAATCCTTGGCACCAGGATCGCTACAGTCACCAGACCCACACTCTCAGACCAGCACTGGTCACATGCAGCCCGTTCCAATTTTTCCTGAGACCTTTGCCTCTGCAATCCAAACCACCATCATTCTCTGCTTACCTATATGGCCTCTCACCCCTCTGCCGTGGGCCCACATGGGACCCCGTCACACTCAAAAGAACTCTCCTCTCTATGCGGCGTGCTGAGTGAATAATCAGCATCAGTGGACACACCTCCCAGAGGTGTCGCCCCACCCCCTTTCAAGCAAGAAGTCCATGTGCAAGTAGTTTTAAACAATTTTGTACCCTGTTGTCCCACACCATTGCCTGTGTGGACTACCTTGACAAGCTGGACGTACCATACCCTTTGGAGACCTAAAAGGACATTTGGTGGTACTCTCATCATCCTGTTATGACCCCAAATTAGCTCCCATGTGTGGAGATTCCTGAAGAGGGTGTACCGCACTGCTAATTGGTCCAATGTTTTTCAGTATTCATGCATTGTGTGGTTAGTACAAAATTAGTCCACCGCTTGGAAGATTTCCACCATCACAGGCGATTTAGTGGGATGTTATGCATCTTTTTTGCATGGAGAGAGTACAGGCTTTCAGCCTGACTAAGAACATTTTCGCCTATTCCATGACCTCCCCAATTCACCCTTCTCTCCGCGCCTTAGTAGTAGCAATTGCATTATGGACAATACACACTGTTGTCTTTGACGTTCTTTTTGGCACTACTACCACTCTCCAAGAAGCTGTGAGTCAAATTCATTCTCATCTTACGGATTACTTCCAAGACTGGTTGTTTGGCCACCTGCCATCCCGCCACTGACGGTCAGTGTCATCCTTGTTCCCTATCTGGTTTCTCTCATTGGACCATTTCCTTCATTCATGCTTGGTATTGGCCCAGGCCTCTTCTGATGCTCCCCCTCTTCCTTCCACTGGCAGTCCCGCTAGCAACAGGAGGTAGCTTCATCTCCTCTGGAGTGCCTCTCTTGTATCTTGGTGTTCTGTTGTTGGGGTTTATTGGAAGTGTCACTCCTACAGTCGGCCTTCCCCAAAAAAAATTTAAAATCAAAAAACCTAAACATTCAACGCCACTTTCATGAACTTGTACTTTAATTTAAAACTATGAGATCATGATATTTCCAAGCCTGATGATGCGCCAACTTCTGAGGTTTCTAAAATACACAAGAGCCTGATGATCCATCAGCACGGTCACCTCATGATGCGAGCCCTGCAGCAGATACTTCCAAAGGTAAGAGACCACGCCATGGTAGCCAGCTCCTTGTTGTAAATGACCCAGGACTGCTCTGATGAAATGATCTTGCAGGAAATAGGCAACTGGGTTTTTTCAGCCCAGAATGCATCTTCAACAGCACCGCCTCCTGATGACAGATGAGGCATCGCACATAGTGATAAATGTCTTGGTGAGGTGCGCATGTTTGGCAATATGAGGCTCCAAAAACACCTTATTAATGGCCTCAAACACCTGCTGGCACTCCTCCATTTAGTGTAACGGCACGTTCTTCCCAGTAAGAGGATTCAGCAGAGCAGCCAGCTGTAAGATGGCGAGGAAGTTTTTTAGAAAAATTAATGGTGCTAAGAAGCTCCACAACTGCTTCAGGGTCATAGGATAGGTCACTCAAGGATTTCCTTAAGATTTTTGGAGGAAAAAGCGTACCAATTCTTTAAGAAAGAGATTACCCAAGAAGGTAACTCCTCCTGGAAGAACTCACAGTTAGACGGCTTTATGTAAAGTTCCGCCCTTTGTAACGCGGCCAGCGCCTCCTTCAGGTCCTTCTCACGCTGCTTGAGTGTAGGGAAATGAAAGAGGATATCATCAATGTATGACACTGCACATGCGAAACTGAGATCAACTAGATAATTGTAAATCTTCTACTGGAACGTGGCTGAGGCGTTTTTCATGATGAAGAGCATTTTGTGGAACTGGAATATATACCTTCTAATTAGAACTTCAAAGCCATCCCTGGCCTTCTGCCACCCAGATCTGATTAAATGCATTTACGAGATCAAGCATGAAATAACCAGGATTTATAATCTTTTGGATGATTGTCTGCTCAAGGGGGAGTGGGTAGGGATCATGAACGGTAATATTATTCAGATGCCCATAGTCAACATAGGGCTGTAATGTACTGTCAGCCTACTGGGTGAAAGCAATAGGAGATGCAATTGTAGACGTCTTTTTAAATACCAACCCTTTTTTAGCATATTGTCCAACCATACTTCCAACGCCTTGTCCTCCTGCGCTGTGTAGGGGCACAAGGGACAGTTAATGTTGATCATGGCCACCGTCATACAAAAGCCAAATCATAATTAGAGTGCTGCAGAAGGTGATTAGCTTTCTCTAAATTAAAAATATCTTTATATACCACTAATGCTGGGGAAAATCCAGCAGAAGGCCCGCTGGGGAGAGGAGCAATGTGCTGGAACTCTGGCCCTGTTCCAATGTAAGCATATCAATAAGAGGAACTCCCCCTCACAACTGGGTGTTCAAAAAGGACAACATGTTTGAGTCCAGATAAATGCTCAGCTGCTGACGGCGCACCCCACACCAGAACAACTGGGAAGAGAAGATTGGGCACAGAAGCTTCCAATCACAAAAACTGAACAGGCAGTCTTAGAAAGGCACAGGCCAACAGATTTTGTATGAAGTCATGGGAGCGGATGTCACACCCAACACTGATGCCTCAGCTTCCAGTCCAAATCAAGATCCTGGGACAGCTTCTAAATTATATTTTTCCCGCCACTCCTTCATCTAATAGGGCCTCAACTGACACACTATGGGCACACAACCAAATTTTCAGCAGATAACAAAAATAAGAAAATTCATGTTTATTGGCACCCATGCGCAATTCAGCCATCTGGTGGTGATAATAATAGAGTTGGTCAGAGAAGCTGATTCAATTAGTAAATTAGCACCCTCCCCGGGAGCGCTTTCTTGAGCTCATCACACTGGGAGTCTGAAAACAGAGGGATCAGATGTTTGAAGGGCTTCCAGTCTATCACAGGGACCGCCTCCCCCACGAGCGCCAGGGTGGAGCCAGATGAACTAACCAGGCAACAGGACACCACAACATCCTCAGGCACCAGAACGCATACCCCAGGGGCCTGGCTCATACCAGAAATTTAGGCAAATGACAATAAACATGTTGAATGAGGATTTGACCCTCCTCTCAAAAATTTGCTTGTAGGGAATCGTTGAACTGACCCCCACACCACTTGAAACTCAATGAAGTGTAGCCTTGATGGAAGCTTCCATCATGCACATCTGGTCCACTGACCCTACCTGTATGGCCCAGGCGGCATTATTGGCAGACATGGGTTCCAAAGCAGCATGAGATACTGAAACAATGACGTCCAACGGGAACCTAAGGCTTGGGGCCTGTTAACTTTTGGCAGATTTGGTTAATTCCACTGAACAGGTTGCACAAGGTAAAACCCACTGAGCAACAGACAATAGATATAAGGATTGCTGACCCTCAATATTTAATAAAGCTAAAGTACTTATTAAGGAGCTATTACACCAACAATACAGCTTTACTAATATTAAAATTAACGGTTACTTCTGTTATTCTTCCCTACTACTCCCTTTCTTCATAAAAGACCTCTTCATCTCATCCTCACGATCAACTCTTAATCTGTGATATTCCTATTTGGTTTCACCCCTTCTGCTTAGTAATTATCTATTCTCTACCAATTTAGGGCTTTGTTCTATAAGTGAGGCTTTGGCGGAATTCCCTCAATTTTCAAGCCATAATCACTTCAATCAATTCAATTTTAATTGATATAATCTATTGCTCAATTTCAGGCTCACCTTGAATCATAAATAGAATCTTCCAGATAAGTGACTTATTGTCCAGTAATATCAATTTCTTGACATTACCCCCTTGACTTGATGATAAGCGCCTATTGCTTGTATGCCCAAAGAGACTTTGTGTGTAATTGGTTGAATCTGACCACCTGCGGGCTCCTTAATATTGTAAGCATCGATATTATTCTTCTCATTATCTCAAACAGTTTGATCCATATGCTGGCAAGACTTTTCTTCTTCCAAACTCATGTTGGTCATAGAACAGGACAAGATCTCCTACCACAAACTGTGAGAGGCTGCTGCGTCTACATTGGTTGGCCACCTGATCCCAAATCATCTTAGCTAAACTAGTTGAATATGCTTTAATTTAAAGTTTAATCAGCGTGTTGGTTAAGGTAGTCAAATAGTGCTGAGGCTTTACTACGCCGGTATCCTCCACACAGGAATAAAGCAATTCAAGAAAGGCAGGATATCTTCCATAAAACCATCTAGTACTAAAAAAAGGATATTTTCCATAAAGTAATTGGAAGGGACTTTTACCTTGTCACCAAATGATAGCTAATACTGTATGCAAAGACAGCTGTGGATAATAGGGCTCCATTTGGAGGGCCAATCCTTTACAAGCTTTCATAGAATACTTACCAATGTTCCGTTGACACATTCCACAATTTCATTAGATTCAGAGTGGTAGGGTGTAGTCAAGACCCCCTGGATTGCCATTATTTCGTTCAACTAGGCATGTATGCAATGTGAAATTGGTTCCGTTGTCTGTGAGAATAAATTGAGGACAGCCTTGTCACTGTATGACACACTCCATGATGAACTTGGCGGTGGTGAAGGCCCCTAAATTATTGATCGCTCTTGCTTCCACCCACCTTGTCAAATTATCAATGGATACTATTATATACTTAGAGCAGTTCGCGCCAGTTGGCAGAGGCTCCACCACATCCAGAGAAACAGTTTATCATGCAAAACAAGGCTTAACCAGCATGTAGGTGATCTTCTTGTGGAATGGTTTTTTCACTTTGCACTGGTGACAACAAGCAACTGTCTCAAGTACATCATAATGCATACTCTCAAATAAAATGGGGTCGCAAGAACTCCAGCGTTTTCCATAACCCTCCATTATCAACCACTCTATGAGCATCCAAGATAATCGATGGCCTGGAGGAGGGTTTTGGGAAGTTCAGCATCAATTCTTCAATCCTCTTATATAGTTCCCCATCAAGCAAAAAGGTATCCCACCGCAGCCCATCCAACACTTTGATCACCTGTGGTGGATCATCGTGATATTTGCCCACAATCATCTTCTCATAAATTATGTTTACCAAATCCGCCACAATGGCAACCATTGGTGATTGTGAGAGATAGTCCGCATTATGGTGTTTCACCCCTGGCTGGTGTACAATCTCAAAGTGAAGTGCTTGTAGCTTCAGGACCCATTGCACAAGCCGCCCTTCAGGTTCCCACAGGTTCTGCAGCCACCACAAGGATGCATGATCTGTGACCACTTTGAATTTAACCCCGTGAAGGTAGACCCAGAACTGTTTATATGCATATATTACCTCTAAGCACTCCCGCTCAGTCAAAGTTTAATTATGTTCAGGACCTGTTAAGCTTTGGCTATAATATACGATGGGATGCTCCACACTGTCATCATCTTTTTGGGATAAAATGGCCCCTACTGCGGAAAGGGAGGCATCCATTTTTACAATAAATTCATTCTTGAAATTGGGGTATTGAAAAACAAGCGCGCTAGCCAACGCGTCTTTTAAAACCTTGAAAGATTTTTGACAACTATCAGTCCACTCAAAGGTAGCGTTTTTCTTTAGTAACTCAAAGAGCAGAGCCGCAATACAGCTGAAGTTGGGAATGCACTGCTAGTAGTAACTGAATATCTCCAGAAACACCTATATCATGCTTAATACCTGGCTGAGTCATCTTGTGTATATCCTCCACTTTTTCTAGCTGAGGACTAAGCCCCTTGGAGTCTACCACAAACCCAAGTTATTCCAACTGCTCCTAAAAAAGTGGCACTTTTGGGGCTTAATTTTGATGTTAGCTTCAGCGAGTCAGTGGAACATTTGTTCTAGGTGATTAAAATGTTCTGTGAACGTCCGTGAGAACACATTAATAATGTCAAGGTAGACTAGAACACAAGACAGATTCAGGACACCCAGAATAGTGACCATAGCCCGCTGGAACTTAGCTGGGGAGTTGAACCAACCTTGTGGCATACATGTAGGCTGGAAAAACCCCTTTGAGGTGATTATAGCGCACTTCTCTTGTTCTGCTGCTGGCAACGCGATTTGCCAGTACCTTGATATCAAGCCCATAGCGGATAAATATTTGGCACCGCCCAGCTGATATAAAGCGGCATCTATTTGTGGAAGTGGGTGCAATTTTGTTTGTGATGCTGTTAAGCTTCTGGTAATCAACTATTAATCGATTGGTGCCATCCTTCTTCTTGATGATTAGCACCAGGGATGCCCAGGGACTCTTTGACGGCTCTAACATTCCATGTTCAACCAGTTTATCTATCTCCATGGATACAATTTCTTCCATCACCTTTGAATGATGGATAGGCTGTGACTGAATAGGAGGGTGATCTCACGTGTCCAACGGATATACAATACTGCATGCACATCCCAAGTTATGGTCATCATATGCAAAAATGCTTTGGTATTTGTCAAACAGATCCATCAGCTTGTCCTTCTGGTCCTCCTACAGACCAGTTAGAGACTCTTGTGGAACCACAGTCATTATGGTGGATGATGTTTTTAGAGGTAGCCCATGATCTTCCCAAGAACTGAAGTTGTGTATCTGGTGGACCTCATCAATAGGAATTAGATGCAGGTAAGCCACCATTTGGAGCTTTAAACCTTCAAAGGCTCCTTCTGCAAGTTTGCTATCAACACCTTCACTTCCCCCTGCCCTGGTAACAGGAGCCCAGGAGCCACATGGGGTTCTAGATGTGATTGCTGGTATGGCCTATAATTTCCCTGTATAGTCCTTCAAGGATATCTATTTCAAGCTCCATCCCTATTATGACCATATGCCCAGAAGGTATGCTTGGAGAACTCGCAGATGATAGATGAATACCATTGTACTCATAAATATTGTTAGAAAGCACTCAGGTTATCCACTTCATCCGCCAATATTGTACAGGAATTACACCATCACTATATGCAAGGTTAATTTGGCTTGAGCAGATTGGGTCTTATGGGACTCTGTTGAAATAAAAATAGGTGGGGATCCGTTGTCCAAGGATATTAAATGTCTCCTCCGCCATATCAATCACTGCTTAAATCGCTGCATAAACATGGCCCCAATCAACATGTTGTAGTGATTGTTGGGCAGAACATCGCCAGAGTGGATGCAATAACAGAGCCAAACCTCAAAGGCAACACGCTGTAAGCGCCTTCCACCACAGTTCTCTGTGCCCTCATGGTCCCATAAACTACTTGGTGTTCCACATCAGGATTCAGCGAAAACTTAGCCACAAGCTTGGTGTATATAATATTTATGGGAGCGCTAGTATCTATAATTGCCCGGATTTTGGTATTTTGCATGAAAATATCACAGTATGTACACTCTAAATAAGAGTAACTGTTGGTTTTATTACAAAAACATTAAAAGGTTTTTTGTTATCCAGAAAAGTGATAACACCGGCGCCCACATGAGGATACTCCTGGGAAATTTATTCTACTGGGATTGCTACAGTCACCCCCTCTAGGGTTGTGACATGGGTTGAGGGTCCACCATCTACGGTCCGTTCTGTTCAAGGATTTGCAAAGTGTACAGTTTTTGCACATCTTGGCGGAATTCTGAGTCTGCGTTATTGGGGTCTCTCCCTCAGTTGGAGGCCAAGATCTCATAGGGGATTTGTTGATATAACAATGCATCAGGGTGGGTACTGAGACTGACAAAAAGTGACACATGGGATTGATCAGGGACATTAGTGTTTGAATTAACAGAAGTAGAGTGTCCCATCTCTACTCCGCTTGTCTTTTACCTGCTTGTTTGGGGCAACTGGTACTGCATGGACATTCAGATTGCCCAGACAACTAGCCGCATAATGGCCTCTTTGCCCACATGAAAAACAAGCATTAGTAAAAGGCACCCTTTTTGGTATCCCACCCACAGGGCTGGGTTAGAAATCAAAGGATGTATTGTAATTTGGCCGCCAATGAGCTGATTGTAAATAATGGGGACAGAAAGGAACCACCAGAGCATTAAGTGGATGAGGATTAACCAACGGATTGTACTTCAGTTGTTTGTGTCAATTTCCCAGCAAAGATTCAGTAGTGGTTGCAGGGGCTTTCTGTTCCACATTGGGGCACTAAATGTGATAGATAGACATCGTAAACAATTGACAATTTTTCATAGCTCCGCATCATCTTGAAGAGTGTGGTTCATAGCTTTATACAACTCTTGATATGGCTTGACAGCCGCTGTCATAGCTATGCTCACTTCTTCATTAGATAGGATATTTGCTCCCATTAACATATAAGCCTACATCGTGAACTGCTCCACAAACTCCCCCAAGGACTCATTCATTTGAAAAGATATTGTCAAAAACTCTGCCTTGCGCTGAGCCATTTTCACCACACCCCCAAACAGGCAGATCCCGTCTCCTTCACCACTTGATACATTATGGCGCTAATCTTAAGGTAACAGGTGACATGATCAGCACTCTTGACATCCAGAGCAGATAACAACAGTTTAGCTTTCCGCCAATTGGAAGCCCCTTTACTGTGAATTTGAGCCACTTAAATAATTCAGGAATGTTTCCATCATGGTTAAATGGGGGCAGCTGGTCAATGCAAACCCCTCTATCTCCAGCACTACTAATTCATCTATGCTCAGCGCAGTTCAGCCATCCTGTAGTGTCATCCAGGCAGTTGGCAAGTTGACTGGCTTGGCAATCCACCAGGTGTAATTGGTAAGATGCCTTATTGAGCTGATCCGTTATACTCTTAATCTATTGTAAAAGAATTTTTGAGCCAGGAGTATTGTATCCAAGGCAGGTTTCAGTTCAGAGTATTGCATCAACTCAAAAAACTGGGGTGGTATCCCATAAGAGGGAACTGGTTGCGTCATGGTTTGGCAATTATAAAAGTTTTTAATAGTTGATCAATGGGCTCCCTGTAAAGAGCAACACTGTTAACTTTTTGTGGAATTGTTTGATTCTGCAGAATGGGTTGCACAGGGTAAAAACTATTGAGCAATGAAAGAGCAATATGAGGATCTCTGGCACTCAATATTTAATAAAAATAAAGTACTTAATAAGGAGCTAAAGCCCTAACAGTACCGCTTTATTTATCATTAAAATTGACAGTTACTTCTGTTATTCTTCCCTACTACTCTCTTTATTTGTGAAAGACCTCTCCTTCTCATCTTAATGCTCAACTCTTAATCTGTGGTATTCCTAGTTGAATTCACCCCTTCTGCTTAGTAATTCTTCATTCATTACCAATTTAGAGTTCCATTCTATCATCGAGGCTTTGTGGAATTCCCTCAATTTGCTGAACCATAATTACTTTGATTGATTCACTTTGCATCAACATAATCTATAGCTCAATCTTGGGCTCACCTAAACTCATAAACACAATCCACTGGATAGGTGAATTATCTTCCAGTTATATTAATTTCTTGACAGGGCCTGTTCAAAGAAGTCTTTTATGAATGAAGCGAAATAAGACGCTTCAGTGCCCAGGGAAAAGAACTGGAGCAAGAGAGCTGATTGTGCTACCACTTCATGTACCACTGATGCCACTAGCATAATCAGTGGGGTCATAATCCCTGCCTGGTTGGCTAAATGGAGGATTTTGTGCACCTATCAGCGAGCATCACCCTCTATGGCATCTAACAAAGTCACGCTTTGCTGCGCATCCATCAAAGTAGCTAAAACCATTGTGTTAACTGAGAATTGCACCTGTTGCTCAGAGAGGTCATCCAACACCTGATTGGCCACCTCCATGGACAGAACAGATGAGCCCCCCTGAGGGTGGGATGTGACTGGGGTTGAAGCCTGCGGGATGAATTATACTATAAGGAGCTCCACCAACCACCATGTGAGAGCACCCAACAAATGAGCAAACTAACCATATAGACAGCACAAGACTGATCACTGACTGCAAGTTAATATGGTATACTGAAACCACTGCGTCGCTGACTTCAAACAGAAGGGCGGAAATGGTAGACACTAAAGGTCAGTTGATTATGTCATGGAAATGGCAAGCAATATTGAGACTGTCCTGCAAGTGGGGGTGCGCGAGCACCCAGAAGGCAACCCAAAATACCAGGGGCATTGCTGTCCAAACAAATTGATAGTGAGTAGATAGAGAAGTGAATAGGGAGCGGTGACTAGTGACCACCATAGCCAACATCCCAACTAACAACTAGACTGTGACTACCAGGAAAACAGCAGGTTTCACTGCAGACAACTCTTCAGGAACCACAAAGGGTCTAGGATGCACTTATGAACCACTGGGTGGGGGATGAGTGGCGAGATCACAAAAGCTCACCCAATGGGAAGAGACTATTCCAATAACAACGGGACGTCATGATGCCAGAGGGCGTCTACAAGTGTGATATCCAACAGGCCACTTGCTTGGTAACCCTATTCAATAAGAGGGTTAGCTGTGCTGTAATAATTGCCACTAGGGCTCAGTCTTTGCACAACCCTGGGAGCATAGTTCTGGGTAGTGGCAGCGACAAACTCAAGAAAAAATTGAATAACTGAAAATTTCAATTGGAAAAGGGGTTTTGTTTATTGCAAAAAATTTGAAAATTGGCTGACTACTTACCAGTGAGAGATGGTTGCCTTAAGGCCTAGGGGCTTGGGGAATAGGTGGAATGCATAAATAAAGGTATCACAAACCCAAATGGTTTTCAGTGGAATGAGATCTCACAACTAATTTGATGCCAAACTGACCTTTTGCTGACAATCCAACTCTTACTCAAATTTCTCCACAAAATTGTTCCACCCACCACAATTTCACTTGGCTCAGTGATGCTTCATTTGGCGGGCAACTGGTAGCGCCCATGGCCAGGCCACAGGGCCTGGTCCCATCGTGTTTCAAAGGGGTTTATCACCCTTAAATTCATTGGAGTCAGACACCTCAATTTATCCAGTTTTTTTGCCTCTTTAACAAACCCAAAATTGTCACTGGAGTTGGACCCCCCACTCAACCTATATTCACCCATTTGGCAGACCCTAAGGTTGTCACTGGGGATACGTGCTCACCATTGACCTTTAGCTGGCATCCTCTTGCTACTACCACTTCCACACACACCCCTAATCCTTTGGAGTAGTTTTTGCTTAGTAAGATAGGGGGAAAAGGGGCAACCTTAAGGGGGTACGCCGTCACCCACCTCTCTTTCACCACATGGGCTAAATTGCCCTGGGTGACGAGGGGGAAAGCCGCCTTCTTAGCCCCCTTTATAGTGTGAAACATGAATGTCTCATGATCAAGAGACAGGGGTGCTCCCCCATTTTTACAGCTCTAGTGTGTTGAACAATAGAAAAGTTATAGCTTTGTAGTTTGAGTGACAGCATGTCTGTCATCTATCTGGATCCTTCATCTGTTGTAGCCACTTCAGGGAGGCGAAATAAATAAACACAGTTGAATTATTCCCATATTAGAAGGGACAGAAGTGTTTGATGGCAAGTAGGATGGCTAAGCACTCCCGCTCAGTTACGCTATAGTTCCTTTCCACCTGAGATAGGGTCTTTCTAAAGTATGCTATAGAATGATCCACTTGATTGCATCCAGATGCTCTAGGATGGCCCCAACAGCCGCATCACTAGCATCCATAGATAGAAATAATGGTTTGTCAAACATAGGACGTACTAACGCAGGTGCACTCACAAGCGCTTTTTGAAAAACATCAAAAACTTTCTGCTGAGTATCCTCCCGTTTTAATGGAACATCCTTGTGAAGCAGATAGTTCATGGTTCAGCGATCTCAGAAATGTGGGGCATGAACTGTTAATAATAGCTGACCATTTTAAGAAACACCTGTATATCGTGTAGACTGGAGAGTTGAGCCATCCTCTCATTAGCGTCCACCTTGTCTGTCTCAGTGAGGTTACTTCCTGGTCAATCTTATGGCCAAGAAATTTCATATCCATTTGGAAAACTGACATTTACAGGTTTCAACTTCAGTGACTCTGAGCAGAGGTGCTAAACACCTCCTTCAGATGATTAAGGTGCTGGTCAAAGGTACAGGAGAACACAGTCGCGTCGTCAAGGTAAACTAATACACATGACATTTTCATGTCACCCAACTGTCTATCCATCGCCCTTTGGAAAGTGACTGGGGCGTTGCATAGCCCTTGGGGCATCCAGGTGAGTTTGAAAAATCCCTCACTGTTATGAGAGCACATTTCTCCTGATCCTTCAGTGCAAGCTTAATTTATAATAGCAACTGGCAAGATCCATTGCAGAGAAGAATTGGAAACCAACTAAAAGTCACAATGAATCACCAATCCAGGGCAACGGGTAGCTGTCCCTTTGCGTGAGGGCATTTAGCTGCTGGTATCCATTACTATGTGGTGTCCCCCATCTTTTTCCATATAAGCAGCAAGGGCGAGGCCCAGGTACTTTGTGAGGGTTTTAGTAGTCCAGCGTCCAAGAGTTAATTTGATTCTTTTGTTACATGAGCTTCTTCAATTTAGATTTATGGAAGGGATGAGAACAGATGGTAGCAGAGTCACCCATCAGTACTCAATGCTGCACCCTTTATTATATCAAAATCATCAGAGCCTTTTGAGATTACTGGGTGTTTCAAAATGAATACTGGGGTTTTAAGGCTTTGTAGTATTTATTACATTTAACTTAAAATTATAAATAATACATCAAATGAAAGAGCAACTCAAACAGTTTTGTTTGTATACCTGTGAGCATGTGCTGTTTCATGTGTCTTCCGTTAGAAAATGCTAGTAGCAAAGATGGCAACTAGTGAACAGAAAGCTTTTTGTGATTTATAGTCTGCAAGGACTAATTCTGTTGTTACAGTGCAACGTGCATTCCGTACTAAGTTCCATTGTGATCCTCCAAGTGATAATAACATCTGTAGATAGTATCATCAGTTTGAAGACACTGGCTGTCTTTGCAAAGGGAAGAGTACAGGATGACCATGAGTGTCAGAAGAACTTGTTGAATGAGTGAGAGAGTTTTTTACGTGTAGCCCCAAAAAATCAGTTTGGAAGGCTAGTTGTGAATTAGCAATTACAGTGGCATCTGTGTGGAGTGTTTTAAGGAGATGCTTAAAACTATATCCTTATTGTTTGCAGTTGTTACAAGCTCTAAAGCCTACAGACTACAGTTTAGGTGCCAACTTTGCAAACGATATGTTGCTGCATGACGATGAAGATTTTCTAGATCATGTCATCTTCAGTGATTAATCGACATTTCATATAAGTATAACTGTGAAAACCCATAATGTGCGCATTTGGGGGTCAGCAAATCCCCACGAGATGGTACAGTTGCAACGAGACTCCTCTAAATTAAATATTTTTTGTTCTAAATCCTGGCAGAAAGTTTATGGGCCTTTCTTTTACGGTGAAGCAACTGTAACTGGTGTGTCTTATAGTGATGCGCTAGAACTATGACTCTTTACTCAATTGGAAGAAGTTGAACCAGAGAACTTTATTTGGCAGCAAGATGGTGCGCCGCCTCACTGGCATAACTCAGTACACTATTGGCTAAATGATGTTGTACCCAACCGCTGTATTGGCTGCAAGGGGCTAGATGACAGAGCTTGTTTTGCATGGCCTCCACATTCACCAATCTGACGCCATGCGATTTTTACCTTTGGGGGTTCATAAAGGATCATGTGTATGTGCCTCCGCCACCAGCTGACTTACCCAAATTAAGAAACAGGATTGAAGCAGTTGTTGCGATAATTACTCTAAACACACTGATCAAGGTTTGGGAAGAACTCACCTATCAAAACAATGTGTGCCATGTGACTAATGGTGCTCACATTGAACACTTGTAAGGAAAACTGTTTGAGTTGTTCTTTCATTTGATGTATTATTTATAATTGTAAGTTAAATGTAATAAATACTACAAGGTCTTAAAACCCCAATATTCATTTTGAAACACCCTGTATATCAGCATACCTCTCAATCAGCGCATCCATTTGCTACTGCTGCTTGAAGGTGAGAATTTTGCCTATTTTCACATTGACATGGCTAATTATATCATCCTCATCAATTTCTAGGTCATGAAAATTCCAGCACTCAAGAAAGGATTCAATATGATCTACCAGAAGGGTTTGGAAATAGGCAACAGGTTGATGTTGAGTTATTTGCATAAGCTGGTCTGTAAATTTGTCCAATAATACCACTAAGGGCCCCTAATAGGCAGGGTCACCAACCCCAGGCAGGTAAGTGGCTCATGTATGGCCAGATTAGGTTCCCCACTGATCTCTAAAAAATGATATGGTGAACCATAACTTAATTCCAGTTTTCACCAATATTTGTGACTTTGGCAATATAACGACCCTTTTACTGGAGTATATGGCCATCCCCTTCTGAGCAATAGTGCTGAGAGGTGGCAATTTAGTTTTTATACTGATGACTCAATATTCTAACCACTTAATGAAGGTCAGGTAATTCAACAAACATATTCTAGGTTTCATTTTCCCTTTCCCTTTAGGGGCGTCCTTAACCACTAGAGGTATGCAGTATTCCAGGATAAAGTAGTAAAAACCCTTATGACTAATTTCGGTGTCATACTCAATAAAGAATTGAGTGCCAATGAGGGGGTAATAACTGTCATTTTCTAATACAACTGCTGGAGCTGTCACTACCAGGAATACATACTGGAAGGACAGAGTGGAATAGAAATCCAGGAACTGAGTCTGCTGAGGGCCCACAATTCCATAATCAATTGTGTTGTTCTTATCTGTTGCAACTTTTATCTTTTACCAGTCAGGTGGAAATGACGATAGCCAGTAACCCAGTATCAACTATGGCTAGGATTTTTACTTTATGGACAACTACCTCAACCCAGGTAAACTCAGTCCCAAAGTGAGGATTGAATAAATAGAATTCTCCAGCAGCATTGGGCCAGGGAAAGCAGGGTAAGAGGAAATTAAATTTTTATTTGAGAAAGATGAGTCTGGGCTATCCACTTTGAAAGAGGTGGGGAAGAAAACATATTCAGATTGGGCAAAGGCAGTTGCAGGATGAGGCACAGGGTCATCACTAGATGGTGCCTCATGCCTAAAGCTGACTCAATTTTTCCCGAATCCTAAGCCTTTTTCTTCCAACAGGATCCCTTTTGGTAACCAAAAAACCCCACAATAAAGTGCAGGGGTCGTGCCAGGGTTTACCTCTCAGGAATCATTTGACGTTATGAACCTGTAACTAATTCCCTTATTAGAGCCTTGGCGTGGCTCTGTCTCAGGCAATTCCTTGGTATATTCTTTAATATCAAGCATGGACTGATAAATCATTTTTGCGTTTTGGAAGTATGAGTTGAGGTTTGTGCTATGCTGAAACTAAAAAAGGAAAGCGACAATGGAGTCATCTAATCTAACCCAATTACAAAATGCAAGGTCCTAAGCTTCATGATAGGACTTCTCAGTGAACTCAATGTTAGTTTTACCAATCTTAGGGAGTATTTTCATGAACACCTAATAATGTTTGATTTGGGTTAGGTTACTGATGAATTAATTAATAAGGGCCTGCTTCAGCTCCACTCAGGATATGCACTTCTTGAAGTAAGGCATCATAATTTCCTGAGTCTTACTATCAAGGCAGGTCTGCATGTGCTGACAATTTTACCAATCTGTAGCACTCTACATGGCATTTTCATATACATACAGATAGGACTGGATGATTTCAACCCCAGACATATACTTTTCTTTAAAAGTGGGCTTAAAATACCCAATAGGGTCAGGGAGGACGTGGATAGCGGGACACGGGGACTGGCTAGCCTCAGCTGACTCCTTAAAGCCAGAGTCAGTTGGAGGGATAGCCTTTTCAACCTGGCGTTGTAATTCGTCCATGTCATCCTGGAGGTTCTTATACCAAATATTGACATGTTTAAGTGGGACTTTGTTACCTAATAGTTGGCAGAGGTTTTCAAACCTGGAGGCCTGACTTGTCACTTTATAAGACAGGGTAACAACTTGGCTATATAATGAGCCCAGGGCTATGTCTTCATTGGGGGTTTCACTCAATACTCATCCCTGCCATGCGAGCCACCTTTAGCAGGTGCTTTTTGAGGGAGCTTATGTGAGTGCCATAATATTACTGGCAGATGTTTTATTTAACTACATGTTCTCCTCTATAACGGCGAGAGTAGGTTTTCCTGGGCTGATCTATAGGGAGATATGTCTTCACCAGGTAGCCTTAGAGGACCTGGCAGGGTGCACCAGTGTTTTGTTTTTTGTTAAATTTTTGAGGGCTGGAACCTTCAAAGGCTGTGTAATTATTAGTTGCTAATAGCCTAGAAAAATCTCCTAGCAGACTTATGAGTCCCTAGGGCAACCTCTTGGTAACTTCGCTAAAACAAGGCTAAATTCTGTAAAAATCAGCAGTCAGTTTATTAATAATCATTAGGCTAAAAGTTTAGCAAAAACGAAGATCCCCTTATGTTTTAATTTTAGGTTACTTATAGGATCTAATTAAGTCTTAGTTTGCAGGTAATATGGTGATTTATGGAGAGAACTGGCGGAATGCAAAGAAATCATGTGGGACAACTGGTCCCAATTGGTTCAGCTGATTTAGATGAACCCCAACTGGCAAGATCTTTAGTAATTGCCTTAGCGGATTTGGGAGAGGTTTGAGCCTTTATCAGCTCATTTTGGGATTTAGGGCTAGTAGATTTTTAATAGGTTCTTCCACAATGGTATTTCCTGTGGCAAATTGTGAGGTATCTGTGGTTTAATTCTCATATGATCTATCACATCTACCATCAATCACAACACAATTAAAGCAAGTATTTTGTTTAATGGACGCGTTGCCTCTGGTTTACAGGTTTATCATTTTTTGTAGGATAGTTTTTTTTAGTCTTTTTGTTGTCAAACGATTTCCCTGAAGTGCCTACAGGTCCTGGTTTGTAGGTGGTATTAGGGGGTCCATACGTTCAAAAGTATTGGATTTAATAATCAACCAATTCAGATGTCATGAAATTTTAGACGATTGTAGGCAATAAAGTATTTGCTAAATTTTGATAAAGTTGCACTAAATATTGGAAAGAAATTTTGGCATCCAAATTAATCATTGACTTAGCGCCAAAGAGAATTTGTGTTTCTTGGTAATATTGATCCGCAAATTCAACATATTTTTTAACCTTTTTAAAGCCAATATTCATGATATTAGCTTTTCTTGTTGACATCTTTTCAGGTCACCCAAATCAAGGAAGTATGGCATCTTTGACCTCAGCGTAATAGGTTTTTCATCCAAATGTGGCATGATTGACTTGATGCTCCATTCATCTAAGCAGTTGATGATTGTAGCCAATTTGTTACAGTCACTGGACACATACATGTTCATTTTAAATCTCTTAAGAAAAATGACCACACTTCTATTATTGCAAAAGTAGGTAGATTAGAAGGTCTGTAACTGTCATCCTCTTTTTCAAATTGGGTGTGACTCTTTCTCAGTCATTTATCCCTGGTGTCTCAGGATGCTGAGTCGCGGTGCACTGAGTAGGAGAGCTAGAGTTGACCATTGCAACCGTTCTATGTGGAATATGCTGACGTGGCTTGAAATCAGCTTCAGTATCAACCTCTGATAACTCATCCTAATGGTATTTTTAGGCATTGCTTCTAGAAGAATTGCTTTAAGCACACTGGCTTCAAAAATCATCCCAATCTTTAGTTTTATTATCAACATCTAATTACCAGTCCACACAGCTCTGATTTTATGATTTCAATCTCTTGATTTCATGTTTAGATTGGTCATTTGAAACTATATAACAGAGATCACCTGAACTTTTCACAAACTAATTTCCTTAGGTTATTCACTTTTCCATATAGAGTAATAATTACCTCTTTGATAGATATAACATCTTCATTAAGATTATTTATCTGATAACACAACCTGTCTGTTGAGCCTTTTAATACCGCAAATTCAGTCTTAAAAGTTAGATAAGGGGATCTCTTTCCGCTCAGCATAACTTTCTAAGCCAAATTACACAAGTTTATAAAATAAATCAAATTTTCCCATAGTAGTTTTGCTCTGATGTCATCGGATTCTCCGCTGGATGCTCCAGTGTGGGGAAGCGGCAAAACTCCCCCTGCCATTTTCCATCTAGCAGGAAAACGTGCTAGGACTGGTTCACCCATTCATTCCAAACCTATGGGCCAATTCGTTCCACCCAAGGACCTGGACGCCCACCTTGCTCATACCCAAGCAGTACCTCGCTGCCCCATAGTGCTCCCTCAGAGCAACATGCACTATGGCCTAATGGTCAAATATGGGAAACTATTCCCATACCATGACCAAGTCATTATTGAAATGGCTCAGGTGGTGATGACACCCGCCGGATTTATTGATTTCCACCCCTACAAGGGGTATTTTGACCTCAGATTCACCTGCAAAGCTGACGCTGCCACTGCAGCAACTGTGCCCCTGGTATTCCAGGGCACCCCTCTCCCCACAACTCAAACTTGGCTCATAGCAGACACCACTTTGGTGGTCCAGTTTGCTGGCCTGCCCACCCAACTCCCCACTGAAGTGCTCCACCAGGAGCTGATGGCCAGTTTGGCAGCCTATGGATCCAACCCCTTTTTACAATTTGTGGTCCCAAATGGGGCCACACAACTTGCTGGGCCTTGGGCATATGCCACAATAAGCCCTGAATTTAATAAAATTGCAGTGGCAATTCCGCCATGCACCATTATTCCCTCAGCGCCTGACCATCCATTTTGGGCCCGCGTTGAGGGCGGGCGGATGATATGTCCATCATGTTTTTAGTTAGACCACCCAAAACGCAAGTGCCCCTTCTCAACCACTTCAGGTGGATTGGACAACTCATCCGCCAACCTTCAATCCACTGCCCACCCTGTACAATTTCAGGCATGGGGCACAATCCTACCTCCTCCACCCCCAAATCCTGTTGCTGCAGCTGCACCTGCAGCCACCAATCAGCCTCCTCCTCACCCCAATGCCATAATACAATTCCTCCAATCAATAATTGGATTGGATCCCCGTTTGATCCCATGCTTCTGTAAATGAATCAAACAAACATCAACCATACGCTGATTCCTCAATCCAATTCAACCAAAACCATGGGAATTATTGGCTGAAATTGACAAATCAGGTAAGTTCATTGAAGAACCATCCCTGCAAACTGAGCGGTTTGTTAATGCAGAATGGGATGTCAAATAACCCCCTTGACTTTATACCCCACACCAAACGCTAAATCATTTTGCAGTGATCATCAGCTTGCAATAAAAGAAGCTGTAACACCAGATTGTCATCCCATGCGTAAAGCTGTCGCTAAATCAGTAGCAATACTCAAAGGAGGAATTTCACCTCCTGTTATCCCTACAACCTTAACTCCAAAAAGCAAAATATCGGTGAACAAGTACTGCAAAAATGCAAATGATGCTATCCAAAATGTGGCAACTATAGCACAGAATAAAAAAGCAAAAATAACTAAAACCAACATTGCCACGTTTATTCAACTCCCAGATGCCGGAATTAAAGCAGAAAAAACTTTAACTAAATATCTCAGTGCCATTTACCTAGCTGACAATTTCCATGAAATTCCAATCATTAAAGATATCGAACCACATACCACAGATGCCCCAACGCCATTACTGATGGCTGTGACACGCACTCTACTTTGAGAGGAAGAAGCTGCTGCTGAAGAGGCTGTCAAAGATGAGCCCCCTCAACCCCCTCCCCTTCCGCCATGGAGGGATAAGTGGCTTCTGCTGCCCACCTGGTTGGTTGGTTTTTGAAGCGTTTCACTCAATCCACTCATTAGGGCGTTTTGTTTGAACCAAATAATTACATTTTTTAGTATATTTTTAGTTTTGGTAATGTCCATCCCCTGGTCGGCTAGCCTCAAATAATTAGTAAAATTAAATAAGGGTGGGGTTGCTTCCCTGCTCGCCATGGTCACAATCTGCCATCCCATCCATGAGCGCCACTGTTGAAGTTTTTACTACTTCAGATGGCCAGCTCTTCTCTGGAGATATAGATGGAGTTAGAACATATATTGTATGAAGACAATAGCCCAGATGGTGCGTCTTATAATATAAACTTCTTAGATATAGGTCTTAAGGCTTTATTCTCCTGTCAATTACTTGTACTGTGGCTTTCTGCCCTAATCTTTCTGATCAACAAATAAATCCTTTACTTAATAAAATGAAAAAGTAATGTGTATAAAATCTTGTTTTTTGAACTACCTAATCAGTTTATGCATATTGTATCAAATTATGGATTTTATATAGTATTATTTCTAGGGCTAGCTGCATCTTCGCCCATGACTTCTCTCCTTGCGCCACCACTTAACCAGTGACTCGCAGCCAAGGTTTCTGAGGGTCTACTCCTCATATGAGCTTCCTGCTGTAACCCAGCTCCGCTTCATGGTTAATGTCTTTCTGACATAATTATTTTAAGACAATATGTCCTCTGATGCATCTTCAAAAGGATAAACCATTGCTCCTCTGAATAATGTTAGCGCATACCAAGACAATTCATATCACTAATTAGAGATCAATTTGATTGTAACCTGATTGACATTAAAAACTATTTTGACTCAACCAAATAAACTAAAATACTGGGCCATTAAATTGAATATTAAATGAAATTGTTAGAACGCAAATTTTAAGTTTCACTTGTACTTATAATATTTTCAGATATAAAGCGCTGATATACTCAACATCAGGTATTTAAGTTAGATATAAGACATTATTATCTTCTATATCTAATATACCTGATGATTTAGATCCAGTCAATCATTCAACAGTTGAGAAATGCCAGCGAGATATCTGACAATGATTGTTATAAATCACTCTATCAAAAATTCAGGCAGCAAATTTTTAAATTTTATTTGGTTGGAGTAACTTTTAACAAATTTAATTAGTAAAAAAGTAAAGTAAGTCTTACTAGCCTATGACTACCTCCCCTGTTCACTTCCCAATGATCTTGGATTCTCCGCCAGCTGCTCTTGTGTGGGGCAACGGCAATAACCCAACCAGAGTTTTCTGTCCAGCAGGAAAATTCACTCAGACTGGTTCATCCAGTCCCCCAAATCATCAGGTAAGTTCATTCCACCCAAGGATCTCACCATCCACCTTGCACGTGCCCAGGCAGTGTTTCACAGCCCACTCGTTCTCCTCCACTTACAGCTGCTTTTTGGCCTTTAGGTCAAACATGGGAAATTGTTCCCATATTTGACCTGAAGGCCAAAAAGCTATTATTGACATGGCCCAGGTGGTGATGCTGCCAGACAGGATTATAGATTTCTTCCCATATAATGGGTATTTTGATCTAGGCTTCATTTGTGAAGCTGACGCTGCCACTGCAGCCACTGTGCTCCTGGTTTTCCATGGCATCCCTATCCCAACTACGCGCACCTGGCTCCCCATAAAAACCACTATGGTGGTTTAGTTCGTGGGGTTTCCCACTTACCTTCCCCCTGCGGGCTCCATCAGGAATTGATGGAAGGTTTGCCAGTGTAAGGCTCCAATCCTATCCTTCAGTTCAAGGTCCCCAATGGGGCCGCTCGCCTCATTGGGCCTCAGGCATTCACCACGATTAGCCCAGAATTTTATAAAATTGCTCAATTGATCCCCCTGTGCCATCATTCCTTCATCCCCCAAACACCCATTCTGGGCCTACTTTGAGGGTGGAAAGACCATCTGTCCGTCATGCTTTGAGTTAGATCAGTCAAAGCGTAAATTGACCTCTCTTGCTGCTTCCACTGGACCTGCGTTGTCTCCATCTGGCCCCCAATTTGCCACATACCCCACTACCTTTCTAGTATGGGGTATAATCTCCCCCTCCCCCAAAGCCTGCTGCCACTATGGTGCCCACAGCCGCCAATCAGTCCCCTCCTCAGTCCAGTGCTACTTGCGCCTCACCTAATCAGGAATTGGCTTAGACAACAGTCCAGTCCCACAATATTCTTCAATCGCCAGCCACAACCTATCAATTCTACTGACCCTGATTTTCAGTATGACTTGAATCCATGAACCTCATTGGATGAAATTTGATGATATGGGTAATTTAATTGAAGAATCAAAAAACTGAATTTAAGAATTTATTTAGGTACAACACTCCATTCAGGTTCCTCAACGTTTTTACGCCCCTGACCAAACGCCCTTGTGTTCCAATCTGAACACCAACTTGATATTGCAGCAGCTGCTCACCAAGATATTTGCAACACCCACAATATGACTGATTCAAAGTGGTGATTCTTGCCAAGGAACTCCCTCCTTCTATCATTTATCTGACCACAGCCCGCAGGGCAAACGTGTCATACTAAACCCCCACAAACAAGCAAATGCCGCCATCCAGTTAGTTGTTATTGCTTTTACAGGCCAAGCCAAAAGTCACCTGCGCCACCGTCACTTTATCTATCCCAGCTTCCTTCCATCTGCCTTCATGCAGAGAACTGCTTTTCCAAATACCTAGGTGCAAAATTTGAAGCAGATAATCTCTGCGCTCAGCCAATCATCCATCTACTTGCCCCCTCATGTTGCTGATCACCCCACACCATGGCTCTCCACCTTGACCCGCACTCTTGCCTTTAATACAATGTCCAATGATGAGGTTGAGACCCCAATCCCCTTCCCCTTCCACTATGGTGGGTTGAGTGGCTCGTCGCTGTCCCACCTGGTTGGTTGTGTTCTCATTAATTTTTAATTCACCCACTCTTTCTGGTTGGTCAAATTGTTCTGTTCAGGTAGGTCTGTTTGTTCACTTTTTTAGCTCTTCAAGCTTTGGTAATGTTTATCCCCTGGTTGGTGTGCCTCAAATAGAATTTTAAAAGTACAGGAAGCAGACAGTGGTATCTACATTAACTTAATTTATAGATTGACACTGGCGTTGAGGCTTAATGGATGGAAACACTCATCTAAATCAAACAAGGATCTAGTAAATAAACAGTATAAAATATAAAATAAAAATTTAAGGAGAAATGGTTGGTCAAACCGAATTGCAACATTTCACCCACTTTAAAAGACATTTGAGCATACATAATGAGTGGGAGTCATTTAATTACTAAAATGAGGAGGCCTTTAGGCCAGGCAACCCTTAAACATAGGCAATTATTTGATGCCTTTTGATGCGCACTGGGTAAGAGTAGGTGTTTTCCAAAGAAACTTTTATTTTCTCCCTGGTTAGGATAAACAGCACAAGAGGAAGCAATGGGCTCCGCTTTGGATTGGTGGATTGGCGGAAGGAATTTATCATACAAGCCATCTAGTATTTGTAAAGTAATATAGGTTCTGATAAAAGATTGGAGCCTGATTTGATGGGTCAAATTTTTCTAGCATGGAGCGGAATCCCATTGGACTTTGAAATATGATGGGGTAAATTTAAAATGTATTGGCAGCCTTTAAAGTAATGAATGGGTATAGTACCATTACTGGAATCAACGTTCACAATTAAGGGATTTTAGGTTTAGGTTCAGGTCGGGATGATGATTCAGCCTCCTCTAGCCCTGGAAAAGTGAGGGCACAGTATACACATCATTGACAAGCATATGGTTCAAACTATAGGTGAAGCCTGTGGAATCATCATATAAGAGGTCAGCATATTGACGCTGATTCATGGGCTATGCATCGTGGTCTTTGCAGGAATCTGCAATTCAGTTTTGGTTGGTTCATTAGAGATCTTGGTAAACACACCCATGAGACCACGTTTGTTTTCCAGGATTCCTTCCTAGTATAATAAAGCAGTAAGTGTTGACCCCTATATACAACGTATTATTTTCAAAGTTGACTTTGATCCAAAGTTACCTCATTAACGAGGTACCAATAGGTAACTCATAGTTGTTATTAAGTAAGATGATGGCCGGAGCAGACAACACCTTGGTTTTAAACTGAAGCGGCAAGGAGCTATATGCTCCTAGTGAAGTAGTGGCATTAGGGATCACGGTTTATAGTTTTTACTGGGCAACATCAGGAGTGATTACAAGTTTTTTGATTAACATCAAGGTAACTATGTTGAGGTGTGCTCCGCTGTCTAAGATTGCTCAAATGTTAATGTCATTCACACAGATATCAACATGAGTAAACTCAGAATAACAGTCTGAGCCAGTAAATGTAGCAACGTCAAGAGTATCCGCTTGGATCAGGTAATAGATATAAGCTGCTAGTCACCTGTGGCATTAGAGGCAATATGAGCTCTTTTTCTAAAGTTGTATTGGGAGTTCCACCATTAGGGCGGTTTTTCTATCATTCTGTTTTTAGATAGGATTTTGGATTTTTGGCGGAGTAGAATATCTCCTTTTTATTCCGCTAAGGACTTTCCCACAATTGCTCACGGTTGATGGCAAACAATAGATCCCTTGTTCTTGGGTAAGGTAGTGAAGCCGCATGTGACAACTTAAATATATAATTCTTTCAATATTTGCGCCACACAGTTCTGATTATTTAACATGGGATGAGTTTGGCATGTTGAAATTGAGGGTGCAATGGTGGAGATAATTCACCATCTCAGTTATGGTGACCTCAGCATGTAGAACAGGTAACATGGTTCAATATATCTTGTGAGGTTTGCAGGCATAGTGAAAAGTGATCTGGGCGTCATAATGGCTCAGGATCTTGGACCATACAATACCTGATCCTTATGGTAAAAGTGATAAATGAAGGATAAACTACTTTGCTGGGTTTAAATTTGATGGAAAGGAAAGTGGTTTTCAGCTCTATCATCAGTTCCGCCCCACAAACTCATTAACTACTTGTTTAGCGTTATTGTTAGATACGCCAGCTTCACAAAACTTTGTCATTACCAGCTCTTGACTGGCGGGATCCAACAGGATCATTAACTTGGCCAGTTTATCCTGGTTGTTCAAGATCTCCATTGTGATTTTGAACAGATTAATGAAGGTGTGAATGTTCCAATTTTCTATCAAACTTGAGTAAGTTAACTGGGTTGACATGGGAATATTCAAAGACCGTGTTTCCAAAGTGAGTCCATGGAACAATAAGTATGGGCAGAGGATGAGGAGGAATCAATGGGAGTCTCTGTGGCAGCAACTGGTTTTGTAGTAGAGGTTGGCACAATGCTGGAATGGCAGCTGGCCAGTTGTGACGGTCAAGATAGCAGGAGGTTAGTTATGACTGGGTTAATGCTATCTTATGGGTCAGGGCTCAAGGGTTTATCCTGATCATGGTCACATTTACACATACAATTGGTCCTCCCAATTTTTTGGCGGAGTTGCTCCACTAAACTTGCAAAATGGTGTCACTCCTCCTGGGAGCGTTGCTCATATTGTTCATGTTTTTGGTTGTAGTCTACAACACAGGATTTTAGTTCCTTTATCTCCTACCCCTAATGTCAGATCAGGAGTTGTAAAGTATTAAGCGCCTGATAAAGGCCAATGGTGGGATATGCTTCCTCCTCTTTAGCAAGTCAGGGCGGTTACTATAGCATGGGGTGTTGGGATTTGCCTTTTATTGGGTGAAGCCTCTTACTAGGGGTCGCGCCTCACTAATACTAAATTATCAGTAAATGCTGCATTGGGCTCCTCATTAACTTGAGTTGAGCCCAATTTGAAATAACAGGGATCATCCCAGATAAAAAATTTATTAAAATATTAGATTTTTACGTGTAAATTGACACCAGTGACTAAAGCTGAGGATGTCAAAATATTGATAATATCAGCTTTTCAGCAGAATACCATTTTGATGCCAAAATCCAGTCATATGTACATTTTAGAGATTTACTGATATCCTATGCTGTGGATAATCGTCCCCTTTTGTATTATTAATTATTTTTTTTTCTTATTTTATTGGCAATTAATGCTAAGATTTTCCTAAGCTAGGCACTATCACCTAGTAACCCTATTTATTTAACTGAGGTAAGCTGACCAGGGGACAGACATTACTGAACTAAAACTAAAATCATAATAAAAATTAATGATTCAAACAAAACGCCCAAAATGGACAGATCAATTGAATCATACCTAACAAATATCCAACCAGATGGGTAGCAAATACTGCTATCCCTCCATGGTGGATGGGGAGGGGGAATTAGGGGGCTCATCTTTGGCCGCATCCATCTCATCCCAGAGTAGGGTGCATGTTGAGGCTGAAAGTAAGGGTGTGGGGGCATCAGCGGTATGGGGTTCAATATCCTTGATGACTGGAACTTCCAAATAGTTGCCAGCCATCATAATGCCAACGATGTATTTGGCAAAAGCGTCTTCAGCTTTGAGGTAGGCGTCTGAGAGTTTAACAAACGTGGCAATGTTGATTTTGGGTTATTTTTGCTTTCAGATTCTGTGCTACTGTTGCCATGTTCTGGATGGCTTCAGTGACGTTTTTGTGTAAAGTTTTCATATTAATCTTACTTTGTGTAGTAAGATCTATGGGAATAATGGGAGGTGGAATTCCTCTTGTGAGCGCAGCCACAGAATTGGTGGCAGCTTTGCGGAGCAGATGGCAATCTGGTGCGGCAGCTGCTTCTACTGCAAGCTGGTAGTCGCTGTAGAACGGTTTGGCAATAGGTTGTGGGACATATTTATGAGGTGGGATTTTGCATCCCATTCTGTGTTACAGAGCCGCTCAACTTGCAGCGACAGTTTTTCAACAACATTACCTGATTTGTCAATTTCATCCAATAATTCCCATGGGATTTGGTTGAATTGGATTGAGGAATCAGCATATGGTTGAGGTTTGTTTGATTCATTTGTGGATGCATGGGATCAAACTGAGATCCAATCTGATGTTTGATTGGATGAATTATTTATGGTATTGGGGTGGGGAGGAGGCTGATTGGTGGCTGCAGGTGCAGCTGCTGCATCAGGCTTTTGAGGTGGAGGAGGTAGGATTGTGCCCCATACCTGAAATTGTACAGGGTGGGCATCGGATTGGAGGTTAGAGGATGAGTTGTACAATCCACCTGAAGTGGTTAAGAAGGGGCACTTGAGTTTCAAGTGGTCTAACTAAAAACATGATGGACATATCATCCGCCCACCCTTAACGCGGGCCCAAAATGGATGGTCAGGCGCTGAGGAAATAACGGTGCATGGCGGAATTGCCACTGCAAATTTATTAAATTCAGGGCTTATTGTGGCATATGCCCAAGGCCCAGCAAGTTGTGTGGCCCCATTTGGGACCACAAATTGTAAAAAGGGGTTGGATCCATAGGCTGCTAAACTGGCCATCAGCTCCTGGTGAAGCAATTCAGTGGGGAGGTGGGTGGGCAGGCCAGCAAACTGACCACCAAAGTGGTGTCTGCTATGAGCCAAGTTTGAGTTGTGGGGAGAGGGGTGCCCTGGAATACCAGGGGCACAGTTGCTGCAGTGGCAGCATCGGCTTTGCAGGTGAAGCTGAGGTTGAAATACCCCTTGTAGGGGTGGAAATCAATAAATATGGCAGGTATCATCACCACCTGTGCCATTTCAATAATGGTTTGGTCATGGTATGGGAATAGTTTCCCATATTTGACCCTTAGGCCATAGTGCATGTTGATCTGAGGGAGCACTATGGGGCAGCGAGGTACTGCTTGGGTATGAGCAAGGTGGGCGTCCAGGTCCTTGGGTGGAACAAATCGGCCCATAAGTTTGGAATGACTGGGTGAACAAGTCCTAGCGTTTTCCTGCCAGATGGAAAATGGCAGGGGGAGTTTCGCCACTGCCCCACGCTGGAGCAGCCAGCGGAGAATCTGAGGACATTGGAGCAAAACTACTACAGGCAAATATGATTTGCTTTTTCAAATTCATGTAATTTGGCTCAGAAAGTTATGCCGAGCAGAAAGAGAGTTCTGCATATAACCTAGTAATCTTACATACTGCGTTTCCTAAATTCTCTCTCTCTCACTTTTAGCCTCAACCTATTATAAATATTCAAGGCTTTACCATAATAAACTATCATTTTTCTTACCATTAATCCTATTGTAGGTTTTTATTCCCTATGGGATGACCAACTCACTGTGGCTTTAAGGACCCTGCCTTAACTAAGGGATGTCTGGATATCATCCTCTTCGTCCTGACAAATTGGTGATCCTGCCAGGGAACCCTGAGCTCCCCAAGTAAAATACAACCCAGAAATGAGGAGAAATGATTACCCTCCAAACCCCAGCTCAGCCTTAAAGCGCTCAAGACCAGGAGGAATTTAGTAGGATTAGTTGAGGGTTTCCCCAGCTGATTTGATTTTAAATTAATTATCTGGAGCCACTCCCCGATGCTAGAACCCTATTTCATAGACCTCACCAGGGCCAAACCCTGATACTGGCAACCATTACCAATGATCTTTCCAGTAGGATCAAGAAGAGTGAAACTTTATGATCTGATTTCGTTGGTGCCAGTTGGTGTTTTACCAGATGGCCCAATCTTCTTAAAAATAACATAACTAATTTAATATTATTTATTTTACAAATACTAATACTTTTTTAAAATTGTGGAACCTTCTGTTCCATCTCTGAAATTAGACATTAGAACTTTTAGAAGTGGCTGCTAACTGAATCACCAAGTTTTGATGATCTCTGAAGTAAACTCCTCATTATATTGGGTTGAGCTATTTCCCTCTATTGTCCATCTCTAATTTTCTGAGGCCAATCCCAATGATTTTTTAAATACTGGCGATCTAAGCTGACGATTTCTCAAATTGACCGGGCTAAAGTTGCTCATCCAGCTATGTTCTTTCTGGTGTTTAGTTCTGAAGTTACCAGATCTCTTTTTTATGTCCGTGCCAGCTACCTCTGGCTCATATGACCCTGCTACGTTTGGGTCCCTTCTTATTTTTAAAAACTATTACTATTAGAATCTTGATTGCTCCTGATGACCAAACTAAACTGCGCTGAACGGATTTGAAGGCCCACGTCTTGTCTCCTGACCACTAGCTGAGGCTTGGAGGGGGTTCCGTTGGATTTTCGCCTTTTATTGGGTGAAGCCTCTTTCTAGGGTTCACGCCTCACTAATACTAAATTACTTTTCAAATATCATTTTGGGCTCCTCATTAACTTGAGTGAGCACAATTTAAAATATCAGGGATCATCCCATAACAAATTATAAATCTATTATTTTATAGGTGCAATTTGACACTGGCAACTAAAGCTATGGATGTTGAATTATTTATAATATCAATTGGCTTCACGGCGGAATACCATTTCAAAGCTAAAATCTAATATGTACATTTTAGGGATTTACTGGTGACTTATCCCAAGGATAATCATCCCCTTTTGTATTATTAATTATGAATTATTAATTTTTATTATTTTTCTATAAGTAATTAATGCTGAGATTTTCCTTAACTAGGCAAGTATCACCTATTAAACTTACCTCCTGCCTATCCTGAATTCTCTCTTGCTCTCATATTTAGCCTCAAACTACTATAAATACTTCAAGGCTTTACCCTAATAAACATCTTTTCTCTTATAATTAGTCTTATTGTAGGTTTTATGCCCTATGGGGTGGCCAACCAACCTGGAGCTTTAGGGGACCCTGCATCAACTAAGGGACAGTTGAATTTCATCCTCTGCGTCCCAACGTGGGGCATAGTTGTTTTTAGAAGAATTTATGGTGTGAAGAGTGCCCCCTATAGTGAGCACCAAATATTGCAATTTGCACCTGCAACTGGGTGAGTTTGGCACAGGTAGCATTGCACTCAAGCAGGTATAATTTTATGAGGACAGTATACTGTGAATATGAATGTAAAAGTTGGATCAAGAACTAGCCTATACTTAAATATAAGTATCTCTGAAATTTACTGTAATATCGTTGTGTACTTCCAATGGTGATGAATTCAGCTTAATGGAAATTCAGTGCTCCTTGTATAAACTTTATAGCCATGCTTACACTTCTCTCTGTCCATTCCATTGTAAGGCCAGCCAATTTATACTCTGCCTCTAGTTGGTTATCTATACTTTCAGCTCATGATTATTCTAGAGTTTCCTCCTTATGGTCAGCTGATATTAATGGATTAAATTTTCTGAGACATAATTGTTGTTTATACAAGGTCAGACATAGCTTGGGGTAGTCCATTTGACCTTAGTAGCATCTTGCCTACCATCTGTCTGAATCAGGAACATTGTAAGGTTTTATTTATAGGGATATTCAGGAACTGATCTGAGAGAAAATTTAGGTAAATATGACTGGTAGGAACAGAAATGGGTTTGGTAAACTGGCCATCCAGTTGATGAGAGGATAGGAATTGATTACTTTGTAAAAGATTTTATAAATTTGGTCAAAAAACCAGTGAGATATCTGATAGCAGATAATTAGAAATAGCTCTACTAAAGGCGGCGGCAAGGATAAGTATCTATAGTAACTTAGTTTTATAGATTGTCACCGGCGTTGAGGCTTAATGGATGTAAACCCTTGTTTAAATAAAATAAAAGTTTAGTAATTATAAAAATTATATATATAAATATAGAATAAGGTCATACGGTTGGTCAAACTTAAGTGCAACAGTAAATCTACTTCCAGGAAGAACGAATTTACTAAATGAAAATAGGGATCAGAAAATTAATTAGTAAAAGGTTAATACTATTAAAGTACCAACGAAGATTTAAGATTATGATGAGGGATAGGCGCATACCACATGTGATGGACAAAATAGATTCAGAAATGTAGGAGCGGATGGCATAGTCCAGGTTCTGTTAAATTAAATCAGGATTCATCAACAAGGCTGAATTGAGATCATTAATAACATTAAGTGGTTTTAATTAATACTACTAGGAATCCAACAGATAGCAAGGCATAATAAGTAGCATAAGATTATTAATGATGCGAAAAAGACATTAAAATAGTGAATACAACCTTGTATTTAATACTAGGGTGGTATTAAGACAGTTAGGGCATTCTTTCCTATTTCATAGGCTAGTGAAACACAAATGGGGCAATATATCCAGAATTTCTTGATTTTAAATTTGGCTTTAATGATCTAAATCACTATATTCTCTAAAAACTAGTATTGATAATGATTTTGGGCCTTAGTCCTGATAAATCATTAATTAATAATTAAATAAATTATTAATAAATATTTTTGAATCCAAAAGATAAGGCTTCAACCAAATTAAAGCAAATCTTGACAGAGCCCCCTCAAGCGTTGACTTATGGTGATAATAATTTTCTAAAGTAAATTCAATCTTAATGGCTATGGCAGGATGTACCATAAATTTTTGCCATGGAGGTGTCATCAAATAGATGGATGGCGTGAAAACCAAGGTCAAGTGAAATGCCATTTTTGGCAAAGTGGGCCAGGCATGTCAGATAACTTTTGAGCTTGTTTGGGATAGCCAAGGCAGTCAAATGATGTTGGGCAATATTTTACCTTATTTGGAAGCTGAACTGCAGCATATTATCCAAATAGTACCCTGCACCACCCATTATATTTTGGAGCATCACCTCCCACCCCAAGTGGAGCTAGGAGTTGTGAGATTCAAGGCTTATATTCATTATCTTGAGGGCGCTTCCCTTGGCATTGAAACAGGAGACATACTAAATGATGTGGACCAACGGAATGAGCATAACCTTATTGTGAAGTTCTGGGAGACCAAGTTCACAATGGTGTGCATTGAGTAGTTCCCATAAAATCACTTGAGGCATCAAGCAATAAGAAGTAAGACGACCTCAAAAACTATTATATGACAAGAAATCCACCATTTTAGCATGGCCACATTAGCTGTGATGCATGCCATGATAACTGAAAATGCTTTTACAAAAATGGTAAATTTAAAAACAAAGCGTGAAAGTTCTATATAAAAAAAGGGAATATTGAGAACAAACTAGGCACTACCCTCACTTCTGAGAGCACTGACCTTATAACAAAATGGGATTTTGGGGTTGCCACGCTATCCTTGGGCGCTGTATCCTCCTCTCATGTTAAAAATCTTTGTGGTTCTTGATTGTGAGGAAAGGTCAGAATCACAAAATGGTCACAATAATTGAGGCTATGAGTTTTATGGGCACACCATGATTGGCTGCTCCCTAACTAAGCTGGGAACTTTTACAACGGTATTCACATTGAGATGCGCTCCAACTGCGGTGGCCTGGCATCCAATTGGCAACAGTAAAATTTAAAGGGGACATTGGTAAATTAAATAATAGTGAGAGCGAGAGTCAGCAGGATTGAAATTTAACAATTGTTGAAAAAATTGTACGATTTTACTACAAAATAATAATAAAAAAGAAAAAATTGGGGAATTAGGATTTTAAAAAGGGTAGCGGTATAGAAGACTTAGAGTAAAATCTGCCATTTTGGCAGTTTAGTTGGGGGATTTTCCTACACAAGAGCATAATAATCTTAACATAAAATTATCCAGGCAGTGTGTGGGATGGGGGCTGTATTATAAGAAAGATAGTAGTAGGCACTGGAAATCCTAAAAATTCTAATGATTGAGACTGGAGAGCTCAGTTAGAGTGATATGACATAGGTTCAATGTATGGATGACACTGATGGCATAACTTGATGAATATATATTGTCAGAGCTTAAAAACTCATATGATTTTTTTATATCGTTTGGCAAAGGCAAGTAAAACAGCAACAATATGCCAGGCCTCGCTAGCAAACTGGGCTTTTTTTGGAATTGTGAAAGGGTGATAACTACTAAATGTTTCAAATCCTTAGAGAGGAAAATTTCCACTATGGCTTTATTTAGGGTAGGTGTGGCATGAAAAGAGCATGCCACTTCAGAGGCGTCACTGAAGGAAATGATACCAGGAGAAATAAGACATTGTATGCATATTTATAATGGCATAAGACCCATTTCATGTGAGGCTTAAAGGGCATCTTTTTGTTCTGGAGGCTGAGATGGCTCAAGTTTAAACATCTTTAGGTTGGGAGTAATACTAACAATCAAAAAGTGAGACTTGGGTAACATTTAGAGGATACCAATGCAGCAGCAAAGAAGGAGGCTGTCAATGAAGGCATATCTAAAAAGAAGGAGCGCATGGCATAGTTGTCAACAAACTGGTCACTACTGAAGGGCAGAAACTTGAGGAGATTATGGCGGTTTTGTGCACTTTTGTGAAATTCTTTTAATTATATTAAATTTATTTTTTATTTAATTCTTTGGAGTTTACAGAAAGCCCTAAAATATTAGTAAAATGCAAGTTATAAATAAATACTGGTAAAATGAATATTTTTTAAAAGGATTAAATTGGGCTTTGTTGGGCCTTGGATCATCTAGCTGAATAAATTAGAGCTATTCCTGCAGTCCTGGATGATGAAAACAAAAAATGGGTGCAGAGGTATTTGGTTTAGTAGTTTCATTGCCTGATAGGGAGGAGGCTTGCAACTGAGAAATTGAGAAAAAGGAGGCATTCAGGTTGGTTTTTTGGTCGTACTATTGACTAGTTTCAAAGATTCTTTCAATGGTGTTGCAATTGGGATTGCAACTGGGAAAAGTTGTGCAGGTATTATTGCACTTAAATAGGTAAAACTCTGTTAAGACATTATATCTTGAAATAAACATGAAGCTTGATACAGAATTAAGCATTTAATATATATAATTTAGCCCAGATCCGCCATAGTCTTGTTAGGTACTTCCAGCAATGAAGATCTGTCGTTGTGAGCATAAACTAAAAGTTTGCTGATGAGAGTCAATATCAGAATGTGCGTTGCCACATTTGTCACCTTCCAGTCTGTGGCTTTTCCAAAATATACGCTAAGGCCTATTTGAGGTAGTCCATGCTTCAGCCTTCTCTGCAACGCTCAAATATTCCTGCATTCCCCATCATAAGTCCACTGATAGGCTGCTGATGTCTTTGTGAGGGTCAGGTCGGAGTTTGGGTACATATTTAGAGTGTGATTTATAGTAGTCAGTAGAAGTGTCTATAGCAGACTTGGCTGGATAATTATAGTAACTTTTAATAATTTGTAGGAACATTTATGGTTAATTCTGATGGATTTTTTGGTAATTCTTAATTGATAGGAACAAAACTGGTTTGAGGAACTGGGCATTCAGGTGACAAGCGGATAGGAATCAATCTTACAGAAGCCAGTATCTTATAGATTTTCAATAAATGCTTGAATTTGAGCAGAGGAAATGCTAGCAAGATATCTGATGGCAGATTGATGGGAATTAATATGTCAAGGGACATTGATACTTGGGATGAGGGTAAAGGTAAGGTCTAAGGGCGTTAGGGGTGTTATAGCCAAAGTCAATATCCTATGGTTGGTCAAACTCAAGTCTCAACAAATGGTTAATAGCGCTCTAGATTTGTTTTAGAAGCTCCTTTTAATGGTTAATAGCTCAGAATATTATAATTATATTCTGACATTGTTTAAAATTATCATCAGAGTAAGGGGCTTAGTTTTTAGTTGGCTCTCACTTCTTGCGGATTGAGTTTCATACCAATTAAATTGATCTTTAAATTTATCAGATTAAATTTAACAGACCCTGTAGTGAGAACCAATTATTTAACGCTAGGTCCCTTTATGCTCTACTTACATAGGCTATAAGTTGGCTTGATCTAACTTCTCTGACTGAACTAGCTTACTGTATAGTCAATCTACGCATTAAGCTTCCTAATCTTTGGTATAATCAATATACTCCCAATGATCTTCTTGATATCTTGACCTCTGTCCACTTGACAAGGTCTATTCCTCTGAATATTGCATAAAAGCTACATGAGACTCTTTTTTTCCTACAGCTCCAGATATAGTGAATTTAGTTCTAGGAACTATGACTTTTAAAATTTAAAAATTTTGTTATTTAAAACTTTATTAGTAATAGATTGGTAAAATTAAATGTACCAATGAAGAATCAAGATTATGATGAGGGATAGGTGCAAACCACGTGTGAGGGACGGAATAGATTCAGTAATGTAGGATGGGATGGCATAGCCCAGGCTCAAAGTTAGATTAGATCAGGATACATAAATAAAGGGTGGACCAAGATCAACAACAATAACACAGCTAAGTGGTTTTCATTATCTATTATTAGAAAGACATAAAATAGCAAGGCATAATAGGGGGCTAAAGGTTGTTAATGGAGAGAGTGGGGGATCAAGTTATTTATATAACCTTGTAACTAATACCAAGTTAATAAGTTCATTCTAGGGCATACGTATTTTCCTCATTGGCCATTGGAGAACAAAAGGCAAATTATCCAGAATTGTCTAATATAGAATTTATTGTTAATGAGGAAAATTGCATGGTGATTAAAAAATTAATATGATAATAATTTCATGCCTCATGCCCAATAAAGTTCAATTAGTATCTTTGTTTCAAATTGATAATAAGTTGCAATTTGGTTTGAACAACCATATGACCCTATTTTGTATTTTAGATTTTATTTTATATTTTTTATACTTAATAGAGATACCTTTATCCGCCGCTTGTGTTTTTGGAAGACTGATTATTATCAACCTGCCATCAGATATCCTCTGGCATTTATTGACCTAAAATTCATACTTATTAATTTAATATAAACCCAACTTCCCACCAGATTGTAACCTATCCTCTCGTCAACTGGATGGCTAGTTTTCCAAAACCTATACCATTCCTATTAGTTGAAATTACCTAGATCCTTCTGCTAATTCAGTCTTGAATATTCCTGCCAATCAATATTTTAAAAATGTTCCCATGTCATACAGATGATCTCCAAGATGCTAATGAGGTTGAACATACTACCCTAAAAAGGTGAATGACCTTGGACAAACAATGTCTATGTTTTAAAAGCCTAATCTACTAATATCAGCAGACCATAAGGAGGAAACTCTAGAAGATTCAGGAGCTGATAGGAAAGCCGACTAACTAGAAGCCAGGATATAAATTTGTTGGCCTCACACTGGAATAAGGTGGATGTGAAACGTAAACCTGGCCACTGAGTTTTGTCTAAGGAACGCGGGTTACCTTTACAACGGATTCACCACCACTGAAAGTACATGACGTTACTACAGAAGATCTGAGGTATATTTATATTTGATAAAAGATTAGTTCTCTACCCAAACTTTTATTTATATCCACGTTATACTGTCCTTAAACAATTATATCTATTCAAGTGCAACGTGACCTGTGCCAAGCTTACCCAGTTGCAAGCGTGAATTGCAACATTTGGTGTTCACAACAGGGGCCACTTTTAACCCTGGATTTTATTAAAAATACAACTATGATCCCACGCCGCTGTAACTGACCTAACATGTCTGAGGAGGAGGAAGTATAGTCCATTGATAGCCTTTACTAGGCACTTAACACTTTACAACTCCTAGTCCAATATCAAGGGCAGGAAATAAAGGAATTAAAATCCTGTCTAACAGAGTCCATTAAAAAACATTAACAAGCTGAGAAAAAAATTCCAGGTATAGCAACACCGTTTTACTAGTTAAGTGAAGAAACTCTCAAGAAGTCAAGAAAGACAAATGTATGCGTAAGCATGACTATGATTAGGATCAATCCTTAGGCTCTGACCCCAAGATAGCATTAACTCAGTCATAACTGACTTCCCAACTATCCTGACTATCTTAACTGAGCCAGCAGCCATTCCTAGCGCTGTGCCAACCTCTACTACAAACCCTGTTGAAGCAGTGGAGACTTTCGTTGATTCCTCTCTTCTGCTGCTCATACTGATTTTCCAATGGTTTCACCCCCAGAATCAAGGTCTAAGGATTGCCACTGTGTTAAAACAGTTAACTTGCCTAAGTTTAGTAGAAAAGGGAACATTAACACATTTATGCAGCTATATAAAAACATAATGGAAAACTCAAATGATCAGGCCAATATAGCCACATTGAAAACCAGTTGGATCCTGCCAGTCAAGAGCTTTATAATACTGAAGCTTTGTGAAGCTGTAGTATCTTACAATAACGCTAAACACGTTGTTAATGAGTTTGGTGGGAGAAACTGATGATAGAGCGGAAAAATGCTTCTCTCCAACACCTTTAACCCAGCAAAGAAGTTTTAGCCTTTGATGATTGCTTTTATCATGAGGCTCAGGTATTTTATGGGCCAAGTTTCTGAGAAATATGGTGCTCAGATCACTTTTGCCCATTCTTGCAAATCTTAAAAGGAATTATATTAAGCTATGCTACCCTTTTTAGATGCCAAAATCACCATAACTGAGATAGTGAACTATCTCCGCCGTTGTACAATCACTTTTGATGTGCCAAATCCAGCCTATGTTAAATATAAAGTATCAGGTGGCACAAATACTGAGAGTATCAAATATTCAAGTAGCCATAAGTGGCTTTGCTACCCTACCAGACCAAGGACCCATTTTTTGACATTGACTGAAAGCACTTGTGGTAAAAGCCTTGGCGGAGTAGAAAAAGGATATATTACTTCCACCAAAAATTTAAAAATCATATATAAAAATAGATTGATAATTAAAACCGCCCTTCCAGTGGAACCTCCAATACAACTACTAAAAAAGAGCTCATATTACCTCCACGGCCAGAGAAGACCAGCAGCTTATTCTCTTAGCTGAGCCAAGAGGATCTCTTAACGTTGCTACATTTACTGGATCAGACTGTTATGCTAAGTGTACTTATGTTGATATCTGTGTGAATGACATTAACATTTGAGCAATATTAGACAGCGGAGCACCCCTCAACATAGTTACCTTGATGTTAATGGAAAAACTTGGAATTACTCCTGATGTTTCCCATTGTAGAAATATGAAATCGCAGGCCCTAATGCCACTACTTCATTAGGAGCATATAGCTCCTTGCCGCTGCAGTTTGATACCAAAGTGTTGTCCACTTCAGCCATCATATTACTGAACAACATCTATGAGATACCTATTAGTACCTCATTTATGAGGAAATAAAATATCAGAGCAAACTTTGAAAACAATATATTAAATATAGGGGACAAAAATTATACTTTCTTTTACCGCTCAAAGTCACTTTTGAGCGATTTTAAATTATAAAGTTTTATTTATCCATAGCCGTCTGCCCAAAACTATTCTTTGATGTCCTTGGCTCCGCCGCCTGCCACCCCAGTGTGGGGCAGCAGTGCACCCTCACCTAGCGTTTTCCGCCCCATGGGCAAGCGCGTTTAGATGGGCTCAAACAGTCCGCCCACTGCTTCCAACCATTTTGTCCTCCCACGGGACTTAGCGCTCCACCTGGCGCGCGTCCACCCTTCTCGCCCCCATCCTCTCGCCCTCCCTCGCTCTGCCATTCGCTATTGCCTTAGAGTGGACTATGGGTGTTTGTTCCCATATGCCAATAAGGCAATTATTGACCTAGCCACTGAGGCCTTTGCACCAGCTGGCTTTATAGACTTCCGCCCTTTTAAGGGCTACTTTGACGTTGGGTTCCAATCTGAGGAGGATGCTGAAGCGGCAGCACAAACTCCTCTAATTTATAAAAAAACCCATTCCCACAACCTGTACTCGCCTCCCTTCATACACCATGATGGTGGTATCCTTTGCAAATCTCCCATACCACCTTCCACCCCACGTTTTGTATGACCAGTTGGTCGCGGGGCTCATGGCTTATGGCACTCAGCCCAACCTCATCTTTGCCATTCCATCTGGTGCAGAGCGCCTTGCTGCTCCTCGGGCAACAGCCACCATCATACCACACCACCCTACCATATCCCAGCAAATCCCACCCTGCGCTAGTGTGGCTGCAGCGCCTGATCATTTCTTTTGGGCATAAGTCAATAATGGTAGGCAGATTTGTTCCCTCTGCTTTGGCCTCAACCATGCAAAAAGAGCATGCCCTCAGGCCAAGTCCGCTACTGTGGCTTCTGAGCCCCCCTCTGGAGGTTCAGTATGGGGCGCTTTGCTGCCCCCTCCTACCCTCCAATCTCGTTCAGTGGGCCCACATGGAAAATCAGCCCCCCAAAACCTCCAGCCTCACTCTCCCACCTAAATCTACCCCAGCCAATCAGAGCAATGCTTGGACCACCATTGGCACCCAAGCAGCTGCCCATTCGCCCAATCCTACCCACCCAACTTTGAACGCCACTATTCCAGTGAACCAAAATCCATGGGATCTATTGACTGAAACTGACGAATCAGGTAATGTCCTCATTAGTAAGCATACAGGTCAACCTCTCTGCCAAGGCGATTATGGTCAGGAGGAATTTTTCCTTCCTGACTTTGATGAAACCCCTACCCCTCGCCATTTCGTTCCTCTGCCCAATACAGCCCCCTCCCAAAGTGATCACCAGCTCACCTTGGCTGCGGTGGCCTCTCCTCACTGCCTGAAACTATGCACCGCGGTGGCCCAGTCAGTGGCTAAGCTCCAGCATGGCCTGCCCACCATCTTCTTCCCCCCTGACTTCCCTGAATCTCCCTGTAGTGACATCTCAAAACTATTCAATGAAGCTGAAATTGCTGTTATGAGTGCTGAAACGATTGCTTCATTCAATCCATAGCTAAAATCACCCACCACAGTATCTCCCTTTCACCCAACTTCCTGAAGCCCTCAAAGAAGCTGAAGTTCTCCTCGCAGCTTTTGTTGAAACACTTTCTCATCATTATTTTGATGCAGAAGAGTAAAACTCCTACTACGCTGACCTCAACCCCCACTATGCGGATGCCCCAACACCCTGGCTCTCTGCTCTGATCTGGTACTGTAACCAACATCCCATGATCGAGGTGGGTCTTTCTGAAAACCAACCCCCCAACCCCTCCTCACCCTCTGCCATGGTGGGTTAGCAGTTTCTGCTTCCCACCTGGCTAGTAGTTTTGTTTTGTCATTTTGAGTGTTGTGTTTGGTACTGTCCGTCCCCTGGTCGTCATACCTCGAATTAAATTGAATAAATATAGGGGACAAAAATTCACAATTTATTATGCTAGAAACAAATTTCTAGAAAACAAACGTGGCCTCATGGGTGTGGTTACCAAGATATCTAACGAACCAACTAAAGCTGAATCACAGATGTCTGCAAAGATCACAATACATAGCCATGCAACAGTGTCAATATGCTGACCTCTTTTATGATGATTCCATATATTTCTCCTCTAGTTTGCACCATATACTTGTCAATGAGGTGTATACTGTGCCCCCGCCGCTTCCAGGTCTAGAAGAGGTTAAATCTCCATCCCAACCTAAAACTTAAACATCAACCTCCCTTAGTTGTAATGTGATTCCAGTAAGGGTACTATACCCATTTATTAATGTAAAGGCCGCCAACGCACTTTAATTTCCCCCATCATATTTCAAAGTCCAATGGGATTCCGCTCCATGATAGCAAAATTGCACCATCAAATTAGGCTCCAATCTTCCATCAGAACCTAAAGTACTTTACAAATACTAGATGGATTGTATGATAAACTATTTCCGCCAATCCACCACTCTAAAGCGGAGCCCATTGCTTCCTCTTGTGCTGTTTATCCTAACCAGGGAGAAATTACAGTGTCTTTGGAAAACACTTATTCTTACCCTATGCATATCAAGAAGGCATTAAATAATTACCTATGTTTATGTGTTGCCTGGCCTAATGGCCTCCTTGTCTTAGAAAATATTTGACCCTCAGACATTATGTGTGCTTAAATTTCTGTTTAAGTGGGTGAAATGTTGCAATTTGGTTTGACCAACCAAACGACCTTATTTAACATTTAATATAATATTCAATTATATACTTTTCCATATTTACTATAGATACCATTAACTGCTACTTGTGTTTTTGTCATATTAATTCTTATCAATCTGCCATCAGATATACTGCTGGCATTTCTTGACTCAAAAATTCAAATTTCTAAATCCATTATAATCCTAACTTCCTGGAAGATCAATCTTATCTGCTTGTCAACTGGATAGCCAGTTTGTCAAAACTTGTTCCATTTCTACTAGTAAAATTTATCTAAATCCTTTCGCTGGATCAGTCCTGAATATGCTTATCAATTAGGACCTCAAATTTGTTCCCAAGTTGAATAGATGATAGCCAAGATGCTATTGAGGTTAAAGTCTATCCTAAGATGTGCCCAACACTTAAAAAACAATCTTTATGTTTCAAAAAGCACAATCCAAAGATATCAGAAGACCATAAGGAGGAAATTCTAGAAGAGATCAGCATCTGAAAGAAAAGCTGACTAACTTAAGGTTATGGCTTAACTTAGTTGGCCTCACACTGAAATAAAGATAGACATGATACGTGATCTGGTCACTGAGTTTTTGTCTAAGGAAAGCTGATTTGCCTTTATTCAGGATTCACCACTACTGGAAGTACATAACAACACTGCAGCAGATTCATGAAAATCATATTATTAAAAGCTTAGTTCTCTACCCAACTTTTTATTCATATTCGTGGTATACTGTCCTCATACAATTATTTTTTGAGTGAAACGTTTTTTATGCAAACTTTCCTAGTTTTTAAAGCATCAAATGGAACAAAAATATTTGGACCCTTAAAGTTAAGTTTTACCCATACTAGAACAAGTCTCAACAATGGGTATACAGATTATATCCATTCCCTATCACTCTGAAACCAATGGCACTATGGAACATTGAAAAAGAACTATAGTAAGAATCTGAAGAAGCTAACCGCTGGCAAGTTATCCTGCCTGAACCTGTTTCTGTCCTCCACTATTTTTTATTAATATATAGCCTTTCACTCCTCAAAGATGTGGTCCCTGTTACAGTTACTTTATGAGAAGCACCCTGCGCTTACCCCATTTTTTATTTTTTGCGTCAAATAAGAGAAATAAGTACCACTAAATATTTGGAGAAGCTGACGCAGATTCTAATATGGCTACAGAGCAAATTATATTCTAACGTGCTGGATTGTAAAATAAAGTCTTCTTATAGATGAGATGACAAGGACCAACATGCCTTACCCAACTTTTATGATGGGGAGTTTAATCTTATTATATATAAAATGTGGGTTTGGATGAACTTAAAAACTGTAGAGCATATGATCAGGGCTTTTATAAAATCATTGAGAAGACTAAATATATATACACTATGAAATATTATTCTAAAGGTCACCTCAATATCTGGGTGCATGATAAGTTCCTGAAGAAGTAACAGAAGTGCTCAATCCTAATAGCAATTAGGTCTAAATGAATTGGTTGCCCCCCACTCATCTTTGTCCCCTAATGTTTAGTCAAGTTGAGGAAAATGTTGCAATTGGTCTGAACAACCATCTTTTCTATCTAATTAATTTGCATTTTTATATTTAACTTATATGCAGATGGAGGTTTGTTTTAATTTCTGTACTTTTTTTGGTTCACAGTATTAAGTTGTCATGTATCATTTTGCCCTGGTGCCTATATTTCCAAATGTAGGTAATAAATGGTAGTATTTATCTCTATTAATTGCCTAATAATGGCACCGCCAATTTATGGTATTTCTTATGGATTATTGAGCTTTTCAATCTTCTCTGGTGTAAAACTCAAATCATTAATGTCATTTACCTTGCCCAGTGGCCTTGGTACTTGTATGCTAAATTTATTTTTATACTGCCAACTAATTCACCCCACGCTGGTATAAACTTGCTGATAACAAATTTTTTAATATTATTTTGGCATACTATTGTCTCTTGATGGTAATTGAAAAACTGCTACCATGGATTGAGTTACTCAAAGACAAAACCTTAGCATCCCTGTAATTTCAATTATTGTAAAATTTAACTGAATATCCTCAGTTTTAATGAGTCATCAAATGTTTTGAACCAATAGGAACTAGGGGATTTAGAGTAAAATATTAGATGGACACTGCCAATTTGAAAAAAAATTTACTGTAGCTCGTGGAAGCTGAATAGGAAAAAGACTATCTTTTGTGAGCCTTTTAAGCCACTGTCAGTGATGATACTACATTGTTTATATTTATATTCTTATAGAACTTATTTTATTAGACAAGGTTTATTTATTTGAGATTTTCCAAGGGTTACTGTCTTCAAAGCAATGCTTTTTAATAGTGCTTATTGAACTGTGCTATTAGAAAATGACGCTATAGCTCCAATACTATCAACCCCTAAAATAAAGTATGGGTAATTTTAGCCACTTATCATTAGCCATGTGAGTTTCTTGATCAAAAAGGTCAAAGCAATTAGCATCATGGCCTTAAAGCTGTGTGATAAATTTCCAAGTATTATTTATTAGAACATTTTTTTATTTTAATTTATGCCATTGGCTTAATTACTAGTGTGAAGTGAGGGTTTAAGGTCATATAGAGCCCAGAACAGTGACAATTATAAAGCACAATGAAACACTCTCATATTATGCTAACAGCTCACAAGAGAGATTTAATTTAATTTTTAATCATCTTTTTTGTATAAAGTTTAGTTTTTATTTTTGGATACTTTTTCATGGAGTGACAAGAAGGTATCTTTTAAGGTGCCAGTCTTTTAAAAAGAGCTTGAAAATGATAATTTTTCAATAACACCATTTGTAAACAGCACTAGGACTCATCACAAAAAGTCGTAATATCATCATAAGATTAAAGCAGTAGCCTTTAGCTAACTTTTGTTATAAATTTAATTTATATTACTTTTCATAGTTGTATATGCTAGTGGTACTTTAATGCTCATAATCTAATTTTAGTAACTGCTCAATATATTATCATTAAGCTTATTAAGAGTAACTTTAGCTCTGATGGTCTCATATCTATCATAGATGAAACATTATTCTAAAATCCAGAAAGTAAAAAAAAAAATTTGAACAATATTAATCATATCTATTCAAGCACCACAACTTTAGTATCAGAACCTTCTTAGTAGCACTGTGATTTCCGTGATTAAGAGCTTCCATTACAATGTTATTAAATGATAAAGGGAAATTATAGGTAAATAAACACCATCCTTAACTTAAGCATATTTTATACTTAGCACCAGTGATTACAGATAGTACCTTATAAGATATAAGAACTTGAGGCGATGGTTGAATATAACCTACAACTCAAGGATCAAGTCCTCACAAACCAACAATTGAGAAGCCCCTACCATTAAATGATCCATCTTATTAAATTGGACAAAGGAGGTTCAATTGAGGAAACGTTTGAGGAAGTAACAATACCGCATTAATAATGATAGATTAAACAAAATTCTTCAAATTTCCTAAAATGAGATCCAGAATCTTAAACTAGTTGGTAAATAAGCCTTGTGGATAAGATAGACGAGAAATACCATTGTTTAGCCCTCAATATGAAGGAAACTGGATGTCCTTATTAAGGATGTCTAGGGTGCCCTCTGTGGGACCAAATTCTTAACAGCTTATGGGTATCAAACGTTTGTGATACAACAAAGTGCTTTGAATCTTTTCAACTATCGTATGTTTATCTTTAAAAAGTTTCAGTTAGCTTAAAACAACTATAATGTCTAGATGGCCTTACCATGGATAGTAACTCAACAAGATCCCTTTACAATCCAAATTAAGCTATGTCATTGTATATAATGAGGCTCTATTAGTAGAGGCTCTAGAAAGTAGCTAGGATCTTCAAAATAAACATCTGATATCTGCAAAACTTTTATCAATGCCTTGACAATTGTCCAAACTCAACAACTGTGGATCACTTCATAAGGCCTCCAAGTTTCCAAAGTGATAAAATCCTTACAAATTAAAGAAAAAACATAGAAAAATATAAACTCCATCCAACAAATAAAGTATCATAACAAGGTAATTTAACACCTCTCATTATGAATTACCCTTAAGCAGCCCAAACTTATCTTTTTGAGTACCTTTAGGTTTACCATGCCTACCTTAATTAAAAACAAAATAGCATTTAATACAAAACATCAAACCCATAAATACACAGCTGATGGATGAGTAAATCAACTTAGAGCCAGTTGAGCTAGTCCCAGTACTCTGCCATACCATCCACAATAAAAGTTTTTTATTTCTCCTCTCAAAAAAACTGTTAAAAATTTAGGTCTTAGTCAGAATGCTAACTCTGCTATTTATCATGGAGCCATCTAAAAATCGTTAAGACTAGCCTGCTAGTTGTGGTGGGTAACCACCCAGAACGCAAACCAGAAGGCCAGACGCATAGATGTCCATGTGATCTTATATCTTTTATAGGAGGGAAACAAATGGGTGACAGCTATTAACAATAACCATTACCAGAATACCTACTAGCAACCATGCTATTGAAAAAGTGGCGGCCACAGATTCCGGTACAGCTATTTCTTTAGGGCCCACAGGGAGCCCTGAATCCGCTCTGGCAACATGGGTTTCTGTTTGTTCAGAAAAGTCGCAAAACTTTGTTCACTGGGGAGAATGAATATCCAAAAGTGAGGTCACATCCTGAAGCCATATGGCATCCAAAATGGGTGACAACCCCAAGAGGTCAATATAATGAAACACTTTCAAGGAGGGAGGGAAGCAGAGTTGTAGTGATGGCCACTATGGACCAGTCATTGTGTAGACTTGGAAACAAGGCAGTGATTGGGAAGAGACTAACAGATAGAGAGTGTAACTTAAACTGGAAAAATTTGCATGGAAATTCTTTTATTTAGATTAGAATAAAAATAATGAACTAACAACTTTAACTGTGAGGGATAATTGTCTTAAGTGATGTGTTGCACGTGGTTTGACCAACCGTCAGTATATATCTATATCTAATTTTATACTAAGTAATCATAAAGGATTTGATTCAATCTTAATAATTGGTATGCCACGCGGCCTAGGTTTTCTATGGAGATAAAACCTTAACATTATATTATTGATTAAATCCTTGAATCCCCATTGAAACAATGCTCATTCCCTTATATTATTAACACTGGCGGCGAGGCTTCAATATGTTATTATCCTCCCATTTCAGATCAGCATCCCTATGATTTTTACTTTGCATCAGCTAAAAAAATTGGTAATAGAATCTTATTATGATTACTATGTACAGCTACCAGTGTTTCAACTACATTTGGTGTTATCTAGTTATTTTAGTATCAATAGTATGTGAAAATACCCTCCAATCATATTCACTTGCTTCCTCAGCGTAATTGGAAGATTCTGCCGGTATATACCAATCTTAATTGCTGCTTAATAAACATGAAATACACCAATAAAACTCTGGTAGAGAGAGGATATCTATGTGATCATGCCTTTGGAAGGGGTCTTTTTGCCTTAGTAGATAGTTTGGGTCTATTAGTAAGTTTAAGAGCAAGCTCAAGAACAACTGACAGTACCAGATACTATGGGAGACTCCTCTTGTTGAAATGATAATATACCTTATTTCCAAAGTGGTGCTCACTACAGGGTGCAAGTGTTGCTACCTTTACCAAACCAGAATCTTTAAAAGCTGACCCTGAATATCTCCTTGGTTACCCTGCATGAGTTATGGACTCTAACGCGGTTGCTCCCCAAGCTAGCATAAATTTGGTCCACCAACTCTTTTCAGAACAAATATATAATTGGGGTTTTGTATTGGGATCAGATGAGATAGTACTTTAGAACTCTCAAGTGTCCACTCAGAAGATACTGCGGAGGATCTCTCACTTCGCCTTGACAGCTTTTAGAAGAATGTGTGTACCTTCTTTACTGAGTTTGATGGTGAATTTCTTCCATTGCAAAATTTAGTCCATTTACAAAATCATGAGATTAAGGAGTTAAGAACACTTTTCAACGCTATTAATCAGAAGCTTGAACTGGTTAACAGCAGGTTGCACCAGAAAACTGTCATTTTTTTGGGATAATTAACCAACATTGCCATGAGTTTATCTCTCATTATGCTGAGATTGTTGGGTCATTCAATATTGCCAAATATGAGGGCGGGTGATGAGGCTTTCACTGAGCCCTCTATCCCACCTATGTCTTTTATTTTATTTAACTGAGGCAAGCTGACCAGGGGACAGAAATTACTGACGCTTGAATGAGCTAAAACTTAAAATTAAAATAAACAAAGTCAAAACAAGACAGAGGATCTGCTCAAACTGATGCTTAATTTAAACAAAACACATCAACCAAGTCAGAAACAGAAACTGATATAAATCCATGGCAGTGGGTGAAGGGGGATCAGGAGGCTCTTTTTCCTCATCTGGTGTGGACATGTAGCAGCACAAAGCTGATAGCAATGGTGTGGGCGCAACATGGAAATGAGGGTCAAGATAACAAAGGGGTGCTTGAAACTCAATGTGTGCGATGAGGAAGGTGGAAATATAGTCTGCAAAGCTTTTTCCGACTCAAGGCGTATTTTAGGTAAGGTGGCAATGGTTGCAAGAACGTTGTGGGTAATTCAGGTTTATGAGGTAAACTTTGCGACTGTTGCAAATTTTCGAACTGCTGTTTTAGCCACCTGTTAGTATTGGAGGTGGTCTTTTTTCTGTTTTGGAAGCATGGAACTAGGTAGGATAGGAGATGGCATGCACATTCCAGTACAGCAATTAATTTTGAAGTGGCTTTATGGGTTGGGTGACATTTGGGGAGGCAACTGCCTCTTCAGCTAGTTGGTGGTCACTTTTGAATGGGGTGGCATCAGGGTGAGGTGTGGAATGGCGCTTTGGGAATTGGGCCGCATAATCAGTATTGAGGTACATTAATAATAGAGGGGCCCAGCCCATTCAGATTCAGGGATAAGCTCACCCAATTCATCAACCTCAACCAAATAATCCCATGTATTTTGGTTGAATTTGATTGGGTTGTTTGCAAATGGGTTATCTGTTGCGTTTGGCTGGGAGGATGGTTTAGAACTTACTTTTGCCCATTCTGGATCCTGATTGGTGGGTTCAGGAGAAGAGCTTCGTTGAGGTAATTTTTGGTTTGTTGATTCAATGGTTGCTGTGGCTACCACTTTGGGGGGAAGGATAGTGCCCCATTTGAAAAATGTTAATGGATCAGCTAAGGGGTCATTATGCATAGAGTCAAGTGTGGATGCCACAGCTTGTGAGATGGAGGGGCAGTGCCATTTCGAATGGTCCAGTTCAAAACAGGTAGTGCAAATGGTGCGCCCTCCATCCACTTGAGCCCAAAAAGGGTTGGTCTGGGGAAGAGGGGATAATGGTGCAAGGGAGGATTGAGAGGGCTATTTATGTTGATACTGGATGAATAGTCACGTAGGTGTGGGGGCTTGCAAGGCAAGTGGATCCATTGGGAACCACAAATTGTATTATGGGATTGGAACCTTATTCTGATAATCCAGCAATAATTTCATTCATTAAAATTTTGGGTGGTAGGTGGGTAGGGAGGCCTGCGAACTGAACCACAAGAGTGGTATCATTGGGAAACTGGGTATGAGTAGTTGGGAGGGGGTGCCCTGGAACACCAGGGGATGTTAGCTGCTACTTCAGCATCAGTTTCACTTGAAGATACAAGATCAAAATATCCCTTGAAGAGGCGGAAATCAATGAAGCCTGCAGGCTGCATAATAGTCTGGGCTAATATGATAATAGCTTTGTCTGAATAGGGGAACAACTTACCATATTCAACCTAAAGGCCAAATCGCATATTGATTCAGGGGATCATAAAAGGGCAGTATGGCACCGCCTGGGTTTGGGTGAGATGTAAGACTAAGTCCTTAGGTGAAACATAGCATGCTGAAGAATTCAGAAGGCTAGCCAATCCAGCCTGAGCACATTTTGGCAATGGCCAAAAACATAGGGAGGTGGCGCACCATGCCCCATGTGGGGCCAGAAGGCGTCAAACTTATTGACATAGGTAATTTGAATAGGGTAATGACAAGTGGAGCTGTTTTTACTAATTTTCAAACTACGATTTAACCAAAAGTGAGAAAACTGAGAGAGAGCTATCCCACCTATGTCAGTAATCCAAATCTGCTTAAGAATTGCTCCTCAGACCGCTAGCTTGGGAGGGCAATCTGAACTGGCACGGCCTTTGTGCCCTTGTGTAAGAGGGTGCCCAATTCCGTTTAATCTAATCATCTTAATAAAGCCTGAAAAAAGTGGAAATGTACACAAATTTTACTGCTTTGTTTGAACTAAGTATGAGTGGTTTTACTGAGGCTATTAAGTTGTCTACTTTAAAGAATTCTTTGGATTCTGAGCTAAGAGTTGATAATGCCCAAACTACAAAAAGTTGGAATGACCTATTGTAATACCAAAAAACTTTTGAAAAAGAGTTTGGTGGTGCATATTAGATGAATCGTGGAAGACGTTGTTTCTTAACTTTTTGTTTAATAAGGATGAGTCAGTTACAGCTTTTGCTGAACAATTCTATTATGAGGCTCAAGAATTATATGGAGCTAATGTGCTAAACTTTGATGCGCAGATCGCCCTACGTCATGCCTGTGAGCCCTATACCAAACTATACCAGGGTATGCTCCTTGCTTTGAATTAGGAGAATTATATTAACCATATGATAAATTAGCTACGTCACTGCGCTGTCTCTTTTACGGCGTCTAACCCAAATTAACAAGAGCTCTGCGACTATTTGGATAAGGTCAGCATCTCAAAAGCAGAACCAGTTCGCCCTTGTGGCCCTGCTTCTTTAGACCTGATATTTCTCAGGGTACTTATTATCTGTGCAAAATTTGATCAATACGCTAATAATTTCCCTGGGTTGTGTTTAAAACACAAGGTTCATTCTGTGAACCCTGGAAAGAAAGAAGTTTCAAGAAAAGGATGAACGGAGTAGAAATGGGATTTTCTACTTCCTCCCCTTCCACAATAATCCCACATAAGATAAAATCTATGAAACCCCATTCCATTAAGCCTTGGTACAAAGAGGAGCTCCGCCTTCAGCGTTACCCCAAGTGATTGCAGAGGAGCTGGTGGCGATTACCACTGGTTCTGTAAGCAAACACAATGATTATTTAGCGCCAGTAGTAGTTAAGTCGTATGTTCAACAGTTGGAACAGCATATGAGCTTCCTGTCACATTGGGTGATATTCCTAAGCTGGACATCGTCCAGGTGGCCATACCTATTGGTACTTTGAAAGAATTAACCCACTTTTTGGTGCTGACTTACAATCTTATCTAGGGAAAGCAGATGCTCTTGATTTTTATGCAGTTAATGAGGCTAATGCCTATGCGGCAAAATGCACCTAAATAGACATTACTGTTAATAAACTCAAAGTAAGAGCTATTGTGGACAGTAGATGTAAGCCCAGGGGAATGTCCCCTTTGCTTGGACCAGGCGATTTTCCCATTTCCAAATAAAAAGGGTCTGAAAAGGGAACTGTACCCCTCATCATTCAGTGCGACCTCGCCCATGTGGTAGACAAGCACTGGGTAACAGCGCTCCCTCTTAAGATTCCTCCCTGGTTTCCATGCTTGCCACCACTGAATTAGTTTGCCAAATCGAGGAAATCTGCACTGAAATTATTGGTAACCAATTTCCCCATGAGTGGGAGGATTTTATATAATTTATGGTGCCAAATCTTCAGAATTAAAGCCAAAATGTCCAAAATCAATGGGATAAAGCCCAACTACTGAGGAACTGATAGTTGGAAGGGGACAAGTAATGAATTATCAGTCAAAATCGCTGATGACATCAAGCCATTGAGTGGTACAATTACTGACACCAAACTCCCCTCAAAATTGTTAGGGACAATCCCTGATGAGCAGGTATCACCATCAGGTATGGTTGCTGACAATTTGAAACCCCATTTCAGGAATTGGGATTGGTGCTCAATGGAACTCATTTGGCTGAACAAATGCTCCAGTGACCAGGCATGGGCTTAACCATATTGAACCATTCCCAACCCATTAGGACCGCCCCTATGTGGGGTGGCCCTGGGGGTTTCAATTGCTCATTGGGCCAGATACCATCACGCTAACTGACATAAACACAGTAAATCCTCAGATCAGGCGTTCACAGATGACTGATAGTGACTCGGCCTGCCACTGAATCCTTTGATGTTGGTTCATATTAAAATTATTTCCCCCTCCCCCCCAAAAAAATTCCCCAGTTAGGTCGAATTTGAGGGCCCTGATCCCTGCTTTGACAAGTTACCAAATTGATCACTATTTAATCAGTTGCTTCACACAGAGGAAATTGTTGGTAAATTTTCTCTATTCAACTTTCAATAAAAATCCCTCTACCCAATTCCAGTTTTTTATTGTGTTCAAATATAAATCACCCTACCGCCTATAAATCAACAACCCACGGGACCTGTGGCCATGTTCACCTGGTGGGTTGCTAGTTTCTTAAACACAACTATGGCATATGGACGTTTAGTGGCAAAATTCCTTCCTGGTATCATAACCGTCATACCAGCAGCAATGCTATTGGCATATGGGCTTGGCATTTGGGTGCTTCAGCACTTAAACTGGCAGGCTGGTCTAAAAATAACTGGCTGCTTTCCTGCCAGTGGGGCCCCAATAAATATAGTGTCCACTAAACTGGTGAAGAAACTTGGCCTAGCACCAGATATCAACCATTACAAAAAGTACAGTACTGCTGGACCCTAAATTACCACTTCATTAGGTGCATATAATGCACTGCTGTTGACTTTCATTAGTTCTGTCCGCCTCAGATATAGTATTACCAAGTTAAGGTTATGACTTCCTTGTTGAAGACTCTTTTTATGAGGACTTATGGAGTTAAAACTTATTTTGAAAAAATCACTTTGGAGGTCCAAGGGCAATATCTTTCTTTGAAGCGATGGACACCGCTGGCCTCATAAATGAAGAAAACCCACAACTATAACCTCCTTATGCTCCATGTCGCTGATGCTCCCACCCCAATGCTGTCCATATGGCCCTCCAGCTAAAGCGGGCGCCAGACAAAAAATTCCCCAAAACTTCTTCACCTTATGATATGGCTTCCTAGGCTGTTACCTGAGGTGCCATATTAGATATTTTTTATTTTAAATAATTGCATTGTTTGGCCCATTTGCAAATAAAGATGCATGGTGTCTCCCCCTTTTGGGTTGGGCACCACTAGTGCTAAAAAAGACAATATCTTACTTTATATTACAACATAATTATGATAATCAGCGTCTACCAAGCAAATGGTGGTCAACCTCGTTTATAAAGATGGAATAGTACACTGGGGTATCAATGGCATTGTGGTCACACTCAGAAGTTTCCCAATCAAATTTTTGGAAATTAAGAGCATTCTTCAGAGGGAAAATTGTAACTTTACTATTCTGGAAGGCTATTAAATAAATGTGAGGATGTTATTATCCTGGAAATTCCCCAAAGGTTATATAGGGAAATATTCACGCCATTCTGTCGCTCTAACCTTGAACCTGCTGTCACTCCAGGGATTATCTCTCCTGACCATAAGAGTTTAAGATAAACTAAATAATTTACACCCACACCCTACTCAAATTAATTGACATCTAATCGTTGCTTTTGCCCATATTCTCCCAATGAAAGAAGTAGAGAACATTCCCGACTTTAGTAATTTATAGGAACTGGGACTGACTGGCAATACTAATCCCTTGGTTTGCTCTTTGGTACCACAAAAAAATTACCTATGCTAACTGGGGAAGAGAAAGATCAAGTTTTAACCCTTTTTCTATAAATATAGAGTTTTTTTTGCAAAAAACAATTTTGATTTGAGATTTGCCCATGATGTATCACACCAGATCAACACTGGAAACCATCCGCCCGTTTGTTTTCATTCCATTAGGCATTCTAAGGCGGCGGATGAGGTTATTAATGCTGAAGCTAACCAACTAGTTTAACATAAATGTTGGTGTCCTCCAAGAGTCGTTGGGACTCTCTAGTTAATCATTAAAAAGAAGAACTGTTCTAACCATGTGGTAATAGATTATTGGAAGCTCAACAATATTACAAAAAAGGATTTATATCATTTACAATGGAATTATGATATGCTGGACCACTTGGGCGGCGCTCAATATTTATTGCCCATGGATTTAATTTCAGGTTACTATCAGATTCAGCTGCCTACAGAAGAACAAGAAAAGATTTTAATGATAACGTCCCAGGGTCTGTATCAACTCACTCAGATGCCACAAGGGCTGTGCAATGCCCCTCCAACTTTCAACGGTTTATGGACAGAATATTGGGCTTTTATAGACCTTGTGTGTCCTGGTCATATAAATGATATAGATGGCTTTTCAAAAACGTTTAACGAACACTTACAGCACTTGGAAGAGGTGTTCCGCCTGCTTGCCAAAGCTGATCTTAAAACTAAGCTGCGTAATTGCAACTTCTTTAAAGAGCAACTTGACTACTTGGGGTTTGACATTGACAAACATGTTTTATGGCCCCATCCAGAAAAGATAGAAGCTATCAAACGGATGACACAACCAAGTAGTAAGCGGGACATCCAAGTGTTTCTAGGGATGGTCAGATACTACCGCCAGTTTGTTACAAACTTCAGTAAAATAAGTGAGCCTTTATTGCACCTTCTCAAAAACAGCGTGAATTTTGAGTGGACAGAGGACTGTCAGTTGCTTTTGACAAACTAAGATTGTGCCTGGATCATGTGCCATTACATATGTACCCCCAACTTTGATGAGCCATTTATCATTCATACAGAAGCACCCCTTTCTGCCATAGGGGCGGTGTTATCTCAATTGATCCAGAAGGGATTGAACATTCCATTGCATATTGCTGTCGATCATTAGATGTACATGAATGAAACTATATAGTTACCAAAAATGAATGCTTATCTTTAATTTACAATTTTAAGAAATTCCAAGTTTATATCCAAGGCGTGAATTTTATTGTGTAACAGACCATGCTTTATTGCATTGGTTACAAAACTTAAAAGATCCAGAAGGATGGTTGGCCCGCTGGCCCTTGAAATTACAAGCATACAATTTTGAGATTCAACACCAGAAGACAATAACATCAGAATACAGATAGACTCTCTTAAATTCCTAATGTAGCCTTACTGGCTGATAGGGTAAAGAATTATTTGATAAAATGGTGAGTAAGCAATATGATAATTAACCTGAAGAGGTTCAACGCAAGTTGGACAAACTGGGGCAAATCTTTTTTAAAGATGAAAAACTTTATAAGATTATTGATGAACAAACTTTCATATATCCCTGGCCCACTGAGCAAACTGACTTGAACATCGCAGCTCACAAGGCAATGGGGCATGACCAGTTTAAGAAAATTCTATAATAGTTGAAAACACGATACTATTGGGAATCTTTGCCTTTTGATATTAATTAGACACTCAGCTGCTGTATAGAGTGTCAAGCAGAAGTATTTTATTAAAAGGCTACTTCATATCAACTAGTCAAACCCAATTATGCTTGGAACACTATCTATATTGATGTTGTGGGGCCCTTGGCCAACACCTGCTGCCAATTTATATAAATTATCTTAGCCATTGATCACCTCACAAAATGGATGGATGCCAAAGCAGTTAAGGACCTGGGCACGGTGACAACTGCTAAGTTAGTTTGGAAAATATAGTTTATTGACATGGTTGCCTCCCGTTCATTCTAACAGACAATGAGACTAATTTTATGTTCCAAATAATCACTAAACTCAATGATTTCATGAATATAAGAGGTTCTGTTTACGCTCTATCACCATGAGACAAATGGCACTGTCAAAAGAGTAAACAGTACCATGGTGGGTATTTTATATAAGTTAATTACTGGCAAAGCGTCCAGCTAAATCTCTTTTGCCTTCCACTGTGTTTGCCTGATAATATTGCTTATCACTCGTCCAATGGGAATTCTCCCTTTAAATTACATGGGAAGCATCCCGCTTTGCCTCAGCTTTTATATTCCTGAGTTAAGGAGGAGAGCATGAGATCCAGCCAGTATCTTAAGAAACTCATGCGAACCTTAATTTAATAGCAAAGCTCCACTTACTCTAATGCACTGGCATGAAAATAAAAGACTAGAACTCACAGTAATGAGGACCACAGGACTTTACATTTTTTTTGTAGTGGAATTAGTCTGGTATTCTGATAATCATGGCTGCAGAAGGATTAGCAAGCTAGAGAACATGTGGAAAGGTCCTTTTGAGATTATATAAAAGACATCCATCAATGCCTAAATTCTTATGGATCCTACTAAGGGTCATCTTATCAACTGAGTGCATGCTAAGTTCCTTAAACCTTATCATCCCTCCAGCCTTTCAGCCACTGGCACTTTATAACTTCTTGAACCCCCTCATCTTTGCTATCTGATGTTTGGCCAAGTGGGGGGGAAATGATGTGAATGGTTTGACTAACCATTAGTTTATATCTATTACTAATTTGATATTCAACTAATAATAGATAGAGGATTTGATTCCATCTTAGTGATTGGTAGGACACGCGGCCTAGGTTTTCTATGGAGATGATACCTTAACATTATCTATTGATTTAATCCTTGAATCCCCATAGAAGTAATGCTCATTCCCTTATATTATTGACTTCTGGCGCCGTGGCTTCAATATGTTATTCGCCTCCTATTTCAGATCAGCATCCCTATGATTTTTACCTCGCATCATCTTAAAACATTGGTAATAGATTTTATTATGATTACTATGGACAGATGCCAGTGTTTTGACTATATTTGGTGAAATTTAGTTACTGTGGTGTATCCTTACTAGGTGAAAATACCTTCCAATCATATTCACTTGCTTCCTCGGCGTAGTTGGAAGTTTCAAACGGTATATACCAATCTTAATGACTGCTTAGTAAACATGAAATACACCAATGAGAACTCTGGTAGAGAGAGGATATCTGATTGAAAATACAATTTGGAAGGGATCTTTTTTCCTTAGTAGATAGTTTTTATCTACTAGTACGTTTGAGAGCAAGCTTTTGAATAAACTGGCAGTACTAGATACTACGGAATATGCCTCTTATTGAATCAATAAAACCTCTACTTCTGACGTTAAGGTTTTTATTGATTATTTTTCCTTAATTACCATCTTTAAACAATGTTAGGTATCTTTGTTTAAAAACCTAGTTTATTGGAACTCAACGCCTAAGCGCCGGTTTCAACATACTGGGGCTTGTGGAATAAATAAAATCTGTATTAACTAAAGGTTAAGCAATTCCATTTGATTCCAGAAAATCAAAATTCCAAAATCTTCATGATACCAGATCAATCTCATCTTGTCCAGCTGACCTTTGCTCAAATTTGCTGCCAAATTTTTCCTCTTGACATAATTCAGCTAGGCAGATTGGCAATGATTTATAAAGCGGGTGACTGGGTGCGCCTATAGCCAAGCTTCATATGAGAGTACCAATGGGTATAAAAGGATTTAATGTGCACAAACCTGCTGGGCTGAGATTGCTTTTTGGCGAAAGGGAAACACATTGATGGGGTTTCAAACCTGAGCATAACACAGATGACCCAATTACGCTAGGCCTCTATTTATCCATGTTAGTGGACCCCTCATTTAGCCCAAGATTGTTGAGGGGGAGAAATATCCACTTTTCCTGCCAGCAGTGGCTTCTTACTGGTACCACCTCCAAACACACACACCGCAATTTCAACTCCAACTCTTAGGTGGTGAGGTAGGGAGGTAAGGGGCAATCTTGAGGGGTAGGCCGTCACCCACCTCTCATCCACCACATGGGATCAATCGCCCTGGGACATGAGAGAGACAGCCGCCTTCTTCATTCAGAACAAAAATCCTCACATTTGAGGCGCAGGGGGTGATCCCCATGACTTACACTATTGTGTATCTATAAATCTACCATAACCTTTCAGTGACTGGGATTTATCACCAGGAGGTGGTCCAACAATTACTGACAACCCAAACCCTCCATTACAATGTGATATTACTATAAAATAATTCTGAATTTTATTGGAGATAACAGCGATGTTAGACTAATAACCAACGCTTTTTGAATAAGACCAAAAACTGAGATCTTGCTTAATCTAAGTTAAAAAAGATTTTATTGATGACCAACAGCCCCATAACCTCAAGATGTTATGGTCAAAGTTTAAAGTACAGTCCAACAAGTCTCCTCTTACTTAACGATCCAAATACATTTTCTAAGTTTAATTGGTAGAAAAGATAATCTAACTTAAACACTGATCCATGAGTTTCAGAAGGGTTTCTAGGTATTGCCTTGGAAGAAGGTAAAGTACCTTGGGGCCCCACAGACCCATAGGATCACCTGGACCACATAGGCCAGTAGGTGCTAATTTATTGATTTCTGGAGGTGCAATGGATCTGAACAGAAGGTTGATGAGATAAGCGCTCATATTGCAGAGCTACGACTTCACAATCCTATAATAAGCTGAGGCTATCTATTATAATATCACTAAGCTATTACAAATTCCTATCCTAGCTGTTCTCAAGTTAGAGGAATATTGAATGTATGACCTGAAGGCTGGCTGGAGAGAAGGGTTTTTGGAGACCCAAGAACTTAGGTCAAACTCAAGAAGATAACTAAGAATACTAAACGCATTATGTGATAATTTAGAAAAAGTCAACGGGAAATAGCTACCATATATTTGACCCTCTTCCTAAATTGATGTTATTCTTAAAGAAAATTCTAATGTAAGCATAAAGCTGTAAAAACCTTATTATTGTATGTGGAAACAATGTTACTAGAATTAAATGGTCAAAAACATTAAAGAAGCGCTGAAAGGATGACTTATGCTTAAGAAACAAAGTTAACCCAGCATAAAATTCCAACATCAGATGGTGGCGCCATTGGGTCTTTTCATTGTGGTCAGCATTGACATGGTTGGACCATTATTAACAAGTCTACACGTCATTGGTATATCACACTCATAGAAGGTCACTTGAAGAGGTCAGTTCCATATCTTTATCAGCGGCAATGGCAAAGGCCACCGCCCTTATCCACTATAATTTCATTTTTTTACTCACCACAGATGACATAAGAATACTACTATTGGAGGATAACCTTAGTTTCATTTTCAATATCCTGCAAATGCTGACGTCCCTATTTATTATCAGAAAAACACCTGATGCCCTCTACATCCCTTTAATTAATGGTGGTATAGCAGGCAATTAGATGCTGGTGTCAATCCTAAAATTTTGCTGTAATCTTCCCAAAAGTTAGAATCACTACTTGCCAAGCGTCATACTAGATTTTATAAAACTATCACTGATTACTAAGATAACCTTCTAGGGTCTATTTAGAAAATTCCCTCGATTGCCCACTATCATACAACCACTGCTAAAGTAGCTGCACCAATAATGTCAAATTATACTTATATACTTTGTCCAATAAGTAATTTAATTACAGGAGGTTGCTGCAGAAGTTATAGTGTCACCTACTACTAGGTAAACCGCTCACCCTTATTCCAAAAAACCCATTCACTCTCTACCTACCAGATAAGTGACCTTTTACTGTTCTATCACCATTGATCCATTTAAACCAAACAAACTAGACACTTCCTGGTCAGGTCCTTACCGCGTTATCCATAAGGTAAGAACAAAATTTGACATAGCCAATTTAGCACAAGATAATGTATTAAAGTGAATATGCAAAAGACTTTTAAAGCTCTGTCATCCTATAAAAGTCCATGAGGAGTCACTTTCTTAAAAAGTGATAATTAAATTAAAACCATAACTCTAGGATTAATTCTCACAACCTGCCAATTGAGAAACCCCCCTTCAAGTGAGCCTTAGTTTAGTTATTTGATGAAGGAGGTTTCAGACAGGAATTGTCATTAGTGATCAGCAATATAGCGCAACATATAGACAAGTAAAATGAATTTTCTTTTTGATTGTTAGAATGAGATTGAGAATCTCTAGTTAATGGGCAACAAACATTGATGTAAAGTCAGTAGATAAATGTCATTGTTTAACCATCAATCTGAAAGAAAACTAGAGGTCCTGGTTTGATAAGTTTAGGCCTTCTATGTGGCACTATGCTCCCAAACGACCTATAAATAGCAGTTAAGTTATTACATATAAAGCTCTGAATATAAACTACATAATATCTGACATATTTTGTCATATTTTCCTATTAGCTAAAGGCAATTGAAATGTATAGTAGGCATTAACCATAATAATAGCTCTAAAATCCTTACTTAATAGAAAAGTAGGTACACCATTGTACTCAAAAAAGACATAGTCAATCTAACTACTAATAATAGCTAGGACTTTAAACCTTACAACTGCAAAACCCAAAATCGTTTCATCTATGACTCACTAATTATATTAAGCTGATAAAAGTCCTTAATAAAGGTTTTATGAATTAATTATGGGTCTTCCTTATAATGCGTACACAGGTATTTTTCCAAATCATTTCAGTAAATGGCAGCCCTAATAGCTACAAAAAGTTCCATCAAGTTTTCATTCAATTAAAAACATGAAAAGTATTACTTATAAATCTTAAGCGCCATAAGTCTTTAACTTTCATCAGTGTCCTTTATCTTTTACAGCCATCACAAAATAGTAATTTTGTAACAATTGTAAACTTCTTCTAGAGATTAGCCCATAAGTGCTTTTAAAATGTATCACTGAAAGATTGATGCTCAAATAGTCAATACACTCTTCTAATAAAAGTCTCACCAGAAAAAACATAAAATTATAAGTACATTAAAAATATTTAGCCTAGATATTAACCACTTATGCATATATCTATTATAATATAATTTCTACATTAAAGCTACTGAAATAAGAAAACTAAGCAAGAAAGTGAAGCATTAATTTTTGTTAAGTTACTAAACTTCTTAGAAAGTTCTATTTCTGCTAAAATAAGAGCCAGTAATTTGACAAATGGAAGGATATATTAATATAAAGCTATGACTAAATTTTATTATTATCAGTCAGCATTAAATTGTTCACCAGTATTTGTTAATAAAGAGTCACTTTTCTTGTTTTTGCAGATTTTATCTGTTGATAGTGCAAATAGTATATTTCAGAAAGAAGTACTCTGTGGCTTGATATCAATAATGCATTTTGAACATTAAACTATGGTAGATAACCATAATCTTCAAAAAGTTTATTTTAATGGCGTTGTATTATTATGATATAAAAGCATGGTATCGCTACTGAGATCCCCAAGTAGCCTGTAAAATATTGCTGGATAGTTTAAAAACAAAAGAGACCCTTGCATCTGCAACATCTAAAAAGTCTTTTTTCTATGACACATCTTTCTTGATTCCTTAACATGAAATTAATTTCTTATGACCTAAGGTCAAAAGCATGGCTAAAAGATATTAGTCAACTAATAATTAAGGTAATTGATGTTATGCAAAAAATATCTTTAGTTGCATGTGATTCAATTTAGTCTAACAGAAACTAAGGTTACTTTACTAACTATCATATTCTTAATAGCAGCAAAGGAGAGGTCCAAGAACCTGAAGTGCTAAAGTATAACATAATTAATATTAACTTGAAAATTATTTATACCTAGCCTTAATACTTTAAAAACATGTTATAAATTAAATAAAAAAGATGCATCACCTGCGTAGCTCCTTTTAACTACAATTATATGGCTGTATTTATAAAATATTGAGATTAATTTATACCTATAATCTTAATCCAAATAATAATCACGCTTTTGCTATAAAAAGGGATCCATCCCCTTATAGTAAATGAATTGTAGAAACTAAGAAGGTTAATTAAAGTAAATAATCTAGAAAACAATTATACTCAGTTACTTTTATTACTCAGTAAAATAGAGAGCTATGAAATTGTCATGATTGATTTAGAGAGTCCTGGATTTGGAAAGTATTTTTAAATTATATTATAATTTTCCTTGAAAAGCAGGGTCTAGTATTTTTGGGCAAGGTAATGACTAAAAAAACAAAACAAAAAACCAAATTGCCTTAATAAGTTAACTTGGAGTATACAAAATATTAAATAAGTACAAATTTACACTTGTAATAGTGTAGAAAATTTAACATCACTTGAGATAAAAGCATTATTTCTTAAGCTTAGCAAAAGATGTAAAAAATTAACTTAGGGCCTTCTAAATATGTTAAAGCCTATCATTATTAGTTGCACAATCCAATAGTCAAGAACATAATTGTCTTCTTTCTCAAAAGAGATGGGTAGCATAGGGACTATTGGTAACCTTATAGAGTATATAAGCAGTCTTTTTATATAGTTGTTACAGTCTATATATAGTAACTCATTTCCCAAAAAAACAGATAAATATAAAATTGTTCTAAACTACTGGAAATCATTTGCAAAAGCCATATTTTACTTTATAGAATCTGCTATAATAAAAGTCCAATCAGTCCTTTTGTATGTACCACAGTATCATAATCATATGATTTAAAGGCTTATAGATAATTGACAAACTTTACTTTCCGCCAAACTCACTTTTAGTGATTTTTATTCAAGAATTTATTTCTTGTATCACAAAAACTCAGTCCGCCGCTTATGTCATTGGCTCCACTGCCTTCTTCTCCAGTATGGGCAGCGGTGCACCACCCCTAACATCTTCCACCTACTAAAAATTTGTTTGTACTAGTACAACTAGTACACCCAGTAAAAACCGCCTTTATGTCCTTCTGAGGGAATTAATGCTACCTTGCACATGTACACTCAATTTTCCTTCAATCTCTCACCCTCCCTCATTCCAATATTCAAGTTTTTCTCCAATAAAACTATATAAAATTATCTCTGTATGCCAACTGGGCAATAATCAAGCTTGCATCTACCACTTTTGCGCTGGTTGAATTCTTTGACTTCTGCCCTTTTATGGTGTAGAGCGTGAGACAAGCACTTTATAAGTACAGGTATAATTCCATTCAAAGATTTCTCAATCCTATATGATTGTATCACCTCAATTCAGAAACAAGATATTCTTGACAGAACATTGTACAGAGCGCTATATTATACTCAATAACCTTTAACTTCTTAAATTATTAAATCTCTACTGTGAGAGCAACTTCCAATAAATTAAGATAAATTTGGGCAAATGATGATACTTTATTGGGATATATGGAAAGGTATTTAAAGGTGATTTTTTAGCCATGGAACATCAATGTCTCCAGGCAAGAATCATGATAATTGAGGATTTCATTGGGAACAAAGCGTTCAATGAGTATAATGATTATATTCATGCTGATTTATGAGGAACGGTTATTTAGAGCGTAGAAATTGTTGTGTCACAGTTCTGTAATAAGTAGGGAACTCAGAGAGTAGGAAGGGTCGTTAGAGCGTCTTAGATGAAGTCCAATTGCATCCTGTTTTTGTTCCAACCATATGCATTTGATAAAGGATCATTCAAAGTCAAGTCAACACCAACAACACTTCCCCCTTAATTTGGCTTAATTTTTGGAGGAGGCTGGCAGGTAATTGGACTGCTGTGGTAAGGTCAGAGGAATTTTGCGAGAACTTATTAACAATTTTTCCATTGAGCAAGTTCTTGATAGTATAAACATCAAATGACTAGCGCTCCAAAAATTATTCGCCGCTTTTCAGAGTGTTGACATCTTATGTGCTCAGCCAAAATTCAAAGGAGTTTAAGTACGCCACCCAATCACCCATGTTGAACTTATGCAAAGGTGGTTGATGGATATTGTCCTGTGCTTTTTAATCAGTTTTTCTAGTCAAGGCGGACTATAAGCCTCAGACTGAATCTTAATTAGAGCCTTGAATAAAAGATCCAAAATATTCTTCAGGCCAGGCTACATCTATATTTATAACAATGGAGTATAATTTGGGCACAATGTAGGCTGTTGACCATACATTAATTGGAAAGAGGAAAACCAGTAACACAATGATATCCAATATTTTGGGCACAAACAGAAGAATTGACATATAGAGTCCATTGGGAAGGAGATGAGGAAGCAAAATTATGAAGTATTTTCTTTAGGTTGCTCTCCTCTCAACGGTTCCGTTGGTCTTCAGATGGTATGGAACAGAAAACCCCCTAATTTTTTAAACTGGTTCAGTTATGCAATCATTTAAAAGGTGAAGCTGGTAGCGTTGTCCACCAGTATAACCTGCGGATACCTATGCCTGTGAATGATATGTTTTATGACAAAATTGGAAGTGGTAACTGCTCAATAACGAATAAGGGCATAGCCTTGACCCACTTGGTTAAGTGGTCTATGATCAAAGTATTGTAGCAATTATTAAGATTGCTGACTGGTAGGAAGCTGATAACATCAATTGAGATGGTGTGTCACGCCACTTGGGCTTAATCAGTGATAGGTGGTGAAGGATTGAAAAGGGTGATGTGATTGGCAATCATGACACTTCATCAAAAGGTCATGCATTTTAAACCTCATCAACTCCCAATAGTAATTTTATTGAAACTGATTTACCTTTTTAACTAGTCCTCCATGCCCAACGATGTGAGGAGCTTGCATAAAGTTTGATGGTCATTTAAAAGGAGTGAAGTATAGTCACTTTCTGCTAACACTATTGACTTTTATAGAGTATCTCGTTCCAGAATTCAATATTCTTCATTATGTAATCCAAAGTACGCCTTAGAAGGGGCTGTTCATCATTATATTTAAAGGCTTTCAGTTTTTATTATAACTGGTTGGTGTACGAGGTTCAGCGCAGACACAATAGTTATTTAGGAAAGTCCATTGGCATTTTGATGAGAGGATCCAGATTAATGTATAACCTCATAGTCATAGGCTTGAAGTTTCAATGCTCAACTTGCTAGTCAAACTTCATGTTTTAAGGGTATACAGCCGCTGCAAAGAGGAGTGATCAGTATCCAACTGGTCTTTATTGCCATGAATGTAAACAAGTAATTGTTATAAGCAAAAGTGTTGGGTAAACATTTACATTATGTTATCATATAATTCCTTTTCTGTTTTGTAAGTGCGTGACTACAGAAAGCTACTGGGTGCTCCTCTCCTTGATCATCCTTTGAGAGAGCACAGCCCTGATAGCCGTCAACAATGAATCAGATTAGATAACAAAAGTCCGCTCAAAGTAGGAATAACTTAGCATGGGCACTTGAATCTCATCGCTTTAACTTGTTGAAAGCAATTTCACACTCAGGGGACCTGAGGAAAATCATTCCACTTTGGAGTAGGTGAAACAGAGGCTCATCCAGGTGAGCGAATCCTTGTATGAACTGGTAAGTATCCCACCATACCTAAAAATACTTGTAAGTCCTAATTGATAGCAAAGCTTTTTATTCAATTAACAGCCTTATGCTTATAAGGCTGTGGTAATTCTTAACATTTCTTTCAAAGGGACAAGCTGACAAGGAGAGAATGAATGCTTTCCTCAGACCTAATTTAATACAATAAGATTAACCATTTAAAGTCTGGTTTAAATGCCCAAGGGAGCATTAAAACTTACACAAAATAAAGTCAAAAGATGTTCAACCTTGAGATTTGGGGTCATTGGAGGATTTGAGCTTGGTGTGACAAATGGGATCCTTCCACATTGCCATGAACCAATTTGGCAGGAGGGCTCAGGAAAGGGCCCACAAGCAGGAGAGGGCAGCTTTGGTTAAAGATCCCATTCGTTGGCTTGATGAACAGTTGTTGCTAAACCCTTGGAAAATGGTAAGGACAATATTGACGCTTAGAAGATTTTTCTGTCCGCCAGAGAGGGCGTACAAAGAGGCGGCAGCCTTGTCAAAAGTAGAGGTATAGTTCATTTTCCATTCAAAATTCATAGTACCTTCAAAGTATCTAAACAAATGATTCTATAATTTTAAATTTTATTTCCAATTTTTGGGGTTTTTATTGCATAAATTAGAAGATGAAGTTGTCCTAAACACCTTCACCTGGTTGTATTTATGTTAGGAAGCGGGGGATATGGGGGAATTTGTTCCTGCAGAGTTCACATGTGGCAGGCTATCTTTTTTAATGAGGCCGGCAGTGTCCATCGCCTCAATGTATTGAGCAAGTTGATGCTAAGTGAAAGTGATGAAAGCTGGCACACAAGTGAAAGACTTGATGTGCGGGTGGGTTTGAGGATAATTGGGGTCAAACTGAGAACTTTTTTCTGCATTGATGCAAGCGCGGCTTGCTCCAAAAGTGAGCTCTTCAATTTCATATTTTGCATCCTCATCAAAATCATGAGGGAAATTTGGGATGGTAATACCCTCAACAAGGGGTTCCATCGCCCCATGAAGATGTTGGTGGAGGAGGGTGTTGGCGGGATCAGCTACTGCTTCTACCGCCATTTTTTAATATTCTATAAGCAGGAAACCGTTTTTAGATCTAAAATGGCGGGGATGCAAATTGGGTTGATTTACAAAAAATCCTCCAAGGCGAAATTAGGCTCAACATTTTAAGGCTGATCTGTATCATCAATCCATTCAAGCACTTTGAATGAATTCATATCAGCTAATGCTGGGACAGCCACTGGAGTCAGTGCAGTGGTTGATCCTGATTGACTGTGAACAGTTGACCACAGCAGCTCAGCCAAAATTATCTCAGCTATCAGCTCAGGATTCCATAATACAGACGAGGTTTTAATTTGTTTTTTAAATTTTGATTGGATGCTGCTTCAGAAGTGCCAGAATTAGCCAAGGATGGGGGTGAGAGGATTGCACCTCAATCGAAAAATTTGGGCAAGGCAGCAGCTAGTCTAACGCCAGAAGGAGGAGCAGCAGAAGCAGAGAGGTGGAAGCCACGAGGCACTTACACTTCAAATGATCCAATTTGAAGCACAAGGGACATTTGGTGTGGCCGTATTTGACGCGCGCCCAAAAAGGGTGATCAGGTGTGGATCTGATCACAGTTGAGGGGAGTCATGAGGTGGGTGTCATGATGGAAAAGCGGATCATCAAAAAGGCGCGAGGCCCTGACAACTGACTGCCCTGTTGGGAACCACAAACTGCAAGATGGGGTTTGCGCTGTAAATGGACAAACCCTCCATCAGTTCATGGCAAAGGCGTTCAGGGGAGAGAAATGATGGCAACCTGGCAAACTGGATCACCAAAGTGGCCTCATCCAGGAGCCACATGTGAACAGTGGAAATTGGGATGTTTTTGTAAATAATTGGCAGCTTAGATGCTGCCACCGCATCAGCCTCAGATCAAAATCTGAGGTCAAAATAGCCCTTGGAAGGGCGAAAATCGATATATACGGCGGGTTAAAAAACTTCTGTGGCTATCTCAATGATGGACGCGCTCACATATGGGAATATATTCCCATGTTTGACCCAGAGGCTGAAATGCAGGTTGCTCCAAGGGAGCACCAAAGGGCTCCAGAGCACCGCCTTTGAGAATATGAGATGGTGGGCTAAGTCCTGAGGTGGGATGTAACGCCTGGTGGCATTGGGAGGGCTAGCAGAGCCAGCATGGATGCGCCCTTTGACAGTGGCCAAAGGACGCCAGAAGGCGGCGCACTACCACCCCAAGCCAGGGCAGCAGGCGTCAATAACATCAACATTCTGGTTTAAAAACAATTCAAGCGGCTGTTTTTTTATATTTTAAAATTTAAAATTTGGCTTCAATTTAGTTGATCAAAGTGAAAGAAAGATTTCCAATTGCTCAGGTGGCAGGCTATCCATAGGCCTATCTTGAGAATCTCATTCCCCAATATTCCCATCTGGGCCTGTTCTAGACCATTCTTTAGGTACCCCAGGCTTTATGGAAACTTTTCCACATTTTATTTTGTTTATTGAGTACAAATCAGAGCTCGCCATTTCTGAGGTGACCTTATTGCAAACTTTTTAAATTTGAATTCATTAAAAGTTTTCTGGAAACTTCTGACTTGCTCAGCCACTACTCCCCTCAAATCTTAATACTTCCATTTTTGGCATAATTCAGCTTGGCAGCCCCTGATTCGCTGGGCTTCCTTTTTCTGTTGTCTTCATCATTTCTTGTTTCAACAGATTTTGGGTTGGTGGCCTTTGATTGTCCTGATCGCCATTTATTTCAGCCCTTACCACCTCCACTCTGAGGTTTAGTCAATTTGTTGGCTTCTGATCTGTTAGAATGCCATTTTTGAGGGCCATTGCCCTCAAATCCTATGATTTTATTATCACTATCAATATTAAAAAGAGCCTAAACCTCCGCCTTAGGGGGATCAGGGCTATGGGACAGTCAGGCAATGCCTTGATCATCACATGACCCCCCTCAGAGGAGAGTCCCCGCGCCCCAGCCTTCCTCAATCTTCTGAGGACCGTTGTTACAGTGGTCAGGATATTTAATTGAGGTCTTCATGTCTCCTTAGGGGAATATGGAGTTTTTGTGGAAATATGGCAAAGGCTTGATAGTCACACTTGGAGGCAGGTGGAACCTTGTAATTGATGGCTTGGTGGTTATCTGATGATGGTCAGTCAAGTTTGAGCCAATTGGGTTTGGATCAAGAGGCTACATTGGGTTTTAAGTTGAGTATATGTTGCTCCATGTGCTGAAAGTTTCTTTTGGAGTTGGTATCCTCACACTTGGAATTGAGCATAACATATGGACTGGCAACGATGTAATGGGCCAGCACCATTTGGGACATGTCACCATCGTAAGTTTCTTTAGATACTAACTAATTCAGTAAAGAATATTCAGCGTTGAGAGGGTAAATATTGATCTCAGGCGTGGCGGCAAGGTTGGAAAGGGTGTCACGGATAACCTTGGAATGATTCACAGTGAATTCCAAGTCCATTGGTCTGAGTAAAAGGAGCTGAATCCGTAATTCACTAATTGGCTCCATGGCGCAGTAGATCTTGGTATTGATAGAACAGCAGTAGGTGTTTCTGGACTCATGAAAGCGCAAGGCCATGAGGCCAGGTAGGATATGTACTTACATGGTATTGAGTTGCAAGACTAGATCATTGAAGAAGCTGAGTCAGGATAGCGCGATTTTCAGTTGGGAGCTAACCAGGACTGGATGACAATAGCGTCCTTGAGGCGCATTAGATGATCTGGGCAACAGGTTTGAGATGGCCTTAATTTGTGCCCAAAGACATACAAGGTTTAAAACGTCAGGCGGCCATCTGTTCCACAGGCAAACAGGCGAGAGAACATGGTATGGTGGCATGGCACTGGGCGAGAAAGCCAATTCCCATTATCTCACAGAGGTTGCTCATTGTCAGTGGGCCTTCTCCTCAATCCTGATTCTTAAACTGATTCATAGTGCAGAAGAAGTTGGCGATGGCGTCATAGCCAAGCTTAAAATGATTTGTGGGCATTCCAAGTCTGGCTCCACAGTGCAGTAGGTATTGGTAATTTTTCTTGAACTCTGATGGTAGAAAATAACTCATCAGCCTTAAAGCTGAAAGCGGTTGTGGTAGTATTGCAAGAGGTTTAAGATTGAGAGTGGAGATAGACAGAGTACTCAAAAGGGAGTTTAGAACCTTGATTTTGAGATAATGAACTTTGGCTTTCACAACCCAGTGCTGCGCCACCATACCATGTTATCTCGCCTGTTTGCCAGTGAAACAGATGGCCACCTGAAGTTGTAAACCTTATTTGTCCTTGGGCGCAAATTGGGGCCATCTTAAACCTGGTGCCCAGATCATCTCGTGTGCCTCTAGTACGCCATTGTCATCCATTCCCAGCTAGCTCCCAACTAAAAATTGCGCTATCCTGACTCAGCTTCTTTAATGATCTAATCTTGCAACTCCATCCCATGTGAGTGCATATCCTACCTGGCCCTCATGGCCTCATCACGCTTTCACAAGTCCAGAGCCACCTACAGCTGAACTATCAATACTGAAATCTACTGTGCCATGGAGCCAATTAGTGATTAAGGAACCAAGCACCTTTTACTTGGACCCCCAGACTTAAATACACCGTAAATCATTCCAAGGCTATCCATGACACCAATGCTAACCTTGCCACCATGTACGAGGGAAAGATTTATCCTCTTATAGCATAATATTCAATATCAAACTTCAGACAGTATTTATAGAACTTACCAACAGTGACAAGTCTCAGACAGTGCTGGCCCATTACATCGTTGCCTTGATATTTGTTATGCTAAATTCCAAGCATGAGGATGCCCAATTACGAATTAACTTTCAGTACATGGCCTAGGCTCTCCTCAAAGATAAAGCCCCAGCATAGCCTCTTGATTTAAAACTGACTGGCTCAAAACTGACTGACCATCATCAGGTAAACCAGCACGTCATCAAGTATAAGGTTCCACCTGCTTCTGAGCTCAAGTCCTCACTTGACCCTAACTCTCAATCTTGAACCTCTTATGATTTTATGTACTTAAGATTTAATGTTCCCTTGGGCCTCCAAACCAGCTTTAAGCTGGTTAAGCTCATTATACTAAATTATTCTAAAAAGCATCCATGTACTCCTTGACATCATGGCCCAATGGCAGAAATGCTGAGAGTGGTGCTCACTACAGGACGTTCAGATCATCCTGTCTGTTTATCAGAGGCCCTTGCAAAAATATCTTTAAATCTAATTAAAAATAAATAATGACGTCATCAGGATAGTGACAACATGGAAAATTAAATTAGTTGCTGAGTGAATTATTCTCAACTTTTTAGGAAAGGAATGGTCAGGTGCTTTGAGATGCCTGGTTGGACAACAGAAAGTTGAATAGTAGCCTCTTTTATAGGTTCATAGGTTTGCTTGATAAAATTGAGTGGGGACCTAACCTAATTTCGGGTTCAGAGGTCTCTCTTATTCTAGATAAATATAAATCTTTCCCTAGTAATAGGAGGTTTAGCGGTTCCAAGTGTTTGTTGTCCTTAGGGTGGTAGATGATTTCACAGTGGCAGCACGAAATGCCCTGTAGTGAGCACCAGATAGGCTTGCAGGTGCTCTCACAGTGGATCTTAATTTAGTAGCTGCTTGTAAGAGGCTTCCTTTATTACAGTCAGCTGAGAGCACAGGGTCTTTGTAAGACGCAGCTAAGGACGAGACTTTATTCATCGGAAAAAGATAAAAGCTTAGATGAAAAATAAGATAGCTAAAATACTCCTTGAAAAAGTACTTTATTTTAAAAAGACAGTACTATTTATAATAATGTTGAAATAAAAAGGGAAATCTTTTTTCACTGGGAATTTCAAGGAGTGATTCATTGATCACTATTAATTTCAAAGTGGTTTGCCCATCATCACATCCCACATGGAAGGTCAGTTGAGCTTCTTGATCTCCTGATAATAGTTTCATAGCATAAGTTAAATTAGTATTAACCTTAAGAAGGAGCTTTTCCAATAGTCTTGGTATAGAGGTGCAACTTTCCAGATTTCATAATGAACAGCTGATAGAGATATTGGGATCGTTGGTCCACTGATGATTGATTTATGTGAATGCAGTCTCAGAATTAGGTAAAATTTTCATGAATCTAATTAAGAGGCTAATTAACTGAATTTGGAGTAATTCAGGTAATACCCCAAACTTGAAGCCTTAATTGATGACAAGGATTTCACCTTAATGTGGGACTTATTGGGACTTTGAGTAGCTTGAAGGTCAAGTACCGCATAATAGCATATGTTGATCTTCTCCACAGGACAAGGCTTTCACCTTGCATAGATAGAATCCTGAGAGTCATATTCCTTGGGTACTGATAATGTGACCCAGATAATCCATCTGAGTCTAAGAACATGGCATTTTCTGGGTTTAAATTTTAAGTAGATCATTGGCTATCTGCTTAAAACTTCTTCAAATGGTTTAGATGCTGGTTATAGGTGTGCGAAAAGACATTGATATTATCAAGGTTTACTAGGACATAGTTCTTTTTAAAATCCCCTATAATGGTGCCATGGCTTTTTGGAACGTGGCCAGCAAATTGCATAAGCCTTGGGGCATGCGGGTAGGTTGATACAGCCCTTGGGAAGTGATAATAGCGCATTTTTCTGCTCAATCTGGGTTGATTGATTTGACAATAGCAACTGATAAGATCCAGGGAGGTAAAGTACTTGGCCTCTCTGAGCCAATCAAGAGCATCATCTATACACAGTAGCAGATAAGATTCTTTTTTAATACCTTTAATTAGGTGACAATATTCTATCACAACTCAGAAGAGCCTTCATTCTTCTTAACAATAAGTACAGGAACAACCAGAGGCTGCTGAAGAGCATAATCAACCCTTGTCATTTTAACTTATCAAGCTCTTTCTGAACAACTCATTCACCAGCTTGACTGCGTCAGATGGGGCGAGAACCTATAACTGAGTATCCTAGTGTCAATGTGATGCAGTATACCTCTAGCACACCACAGGTCATAATCTCTGGTAGTGAATACATGTACAAATTTTGAATTAAGGCTAAGGCTTGGTCCTTTTGCTCTTCAGTCAGGCCTACTGATTGGTTTCAAGCTATAAGAGCACATGCGCTAGGAGCGACGTCTAATAGGACAAACTCAGGTAGGTCTCCAATACTCTTGATGTGTAGTACCTCATCCCATAGCAGTAAGTGTACATAAGCCATCTTCTATCCCTTGGTTGTAGTCTTTTTTGATATGTCAGGTTAGCGAGTAGTACAAAGATCTCTTGGTGCTTTAGAACAATAAACCCAGGTGCTACACGAGTATTATCTCTGAGATTTTTTCCACAGAAAGTGAACTTCTCTTAATAACCCACTGACAGTTTCAGAGTCAGGTCTGTATTTATAACTTGTTGCTCCATAAGAAGCAGCTTGCAAGTGGAGGAAGTGCATAAAGAAATTCTCTTCTTTTTGGAGATGATGGAGGGTGGGACCCTAGTATTATTACCAGTCTGATTATATCAAATGTGAATTATCCTGTTAGTATAAGTTACTTTAGTAAAGTTTTTATTTAGTAAGAGGAACCTTTTAATCCCAAGAGTAATGGAGAGGTAAGGTATGACTGAGAATCTTTAAGGTACTTTTCTCATATCTGATGACTGTCCCATAAAATTTGAAGAAACTTATGTCAATCATGAAAGAATAGTTTGACTGGGTAATAATATAGTGGAGACGCTAAATTTAAGCAAACTAAATGTTGGAATTCATACTGAATAAGATAATAAGTTGAGTTAGATCCTTTGAAGCTCACTTAAGGTTGTGGACAGATGTGGATTTCACACTGAAACCCAATATATGAATAATATAGGACTTAACCTTTATTAGATGTTCAGAGGTCCAAATAAAGTCCCTATTGTTGTAAATTAACCAGTTGGCGATGGTTAAAGGTTCCTGCGAGCTAAAAATAATGATTGTTGGGCTTTGCACTGAAGTACAAATATGAAAGAACCAATTGAACTTTAAAAAATAAATACCACTGAAAGGAAAGTTATTTTATTATGGAAATATTTAGTACTATTTATAGTACTAGGGAAGTATAATAGATGGAGGGTAAATAAAATATCAAGGTTAATATAAATTAAAGATAATATAGATCAGGATAACTAGTAATAATTCAAGTATTGAATCAAGATTGTTTAATCCCATTAGTGGATCACATGGAGGGTAATTCAGATTTGTTAACTGATTCATTAGTTTATAAGTCCTTTGTAATTGATGGGAATTGCTTGTTGCTTCATATAATAATCTTAGACCTTATAATATAGGTCTAATAGTATAGTTAATTATTAAAGATTATTAGTAATAAATATAACAGAATAATCAACACCTAGTCAAGGCTTCAACCTTAATAGGGGAAATCCTGACACTAATTTTCATGGGAAAAGCACTGTAGGCTTCTTCACTAATGGTACTCTTCAGGCTTGCAGTCTCATATGTTGACTATGGGCCATGCCAGGAGGAAAATTCTTACCTTCTTTTCAAAGTAGTTCAAGATTACATTAATTGGTGCTCTGCTACCCAACAATCATGTGTACCTGGATCATATGTATAAGTATGTTAATATAGGTGCAGTCATGAAAGTAATCAGAATTTGTGTTTAATGTGAGGACAGCAAATCATCAATTTTATTATCATAGTTTTGAACTTCTCCCTTACGTCTGAAAAATGAGTATTTAGAGCTTTGAGAGATAAAGCTACTTTGACAACTTTTAGGAGAAGTAACTCATTCTATTCATCTGGTTCTTTATACTGATATTGTTAGCAAACTGCATAGTGTAGGGTATGGATATATTTCTCTGTTCTTTCTTCTCAAGTTCAGCTTGCTGACTTCAGTTCACAGTGAGCACTAATTGGGTTCAGTCTGGCGCCTGAGGAGGGATTGATGGTTGTTCACCAAGAGAGTATTTCATCTCTATTAGTGACCATCTTTTCCGTGATCATCCTCATCCATAAGGAAGTGATGTAGTTGAATTGGGGCGTCTCTTGTTGAAGCTGGCAGCATAGCTCTAATAGACTCACAAATCCAGAAAGTGATTTCAGAAAGTTTTTGTCAAGGGCCCTTATTTCCATTCCAGTTATAGCTAACTCCTATAGATCTCTTAGCATTACTTTGAAAGGGGTTGGAGAAGGTGTCACGTGCTTCAATGGTTGGTTTAAAGATAAATTTTCATAGCTTAGGGTATTAAATCATGGAAGGGTTATCCAACTCCTTAATCAGCGTAGGCAGAAGTTAAGGTTGGAGGTTAATATTGTCAATGTAGCATTTTGTAGGGAAATTTTCATGTCAAAGTTGACCATAGACTTGGCTCCCAATAAGACTTGGGACTTGTGGTAGAACCAATTGGCAAACTCATGAAAAGTTTCTATTCAATGAATGGATGGACATAATCACAGTCTTGCGAGTAGCCATTCTTATGGGGCTTCCAAATTCACATAAGACTGCGCTATCTTTTTTAGCACTAGTGGTGCCCAACCCAATAAAGGAAGTCCACCATGCATCTTTATTAACATAGTAGCTAAAAAAGGGATTATTATTAATGGAAAATTTTTAACATGGCACTTCAGCTGACAGCCTAGTAAACCATATCATAAGGCGAAGAAGCTTTAATAAATTTTGTAGCTGGTTCCCTCTTTACCTGGCGTACCATCATGGACAGAATAGAGGTCTACGCATAAGCAACATGGGGCATAAGGGGGTATAGGTGAGAGTTTTCTTCATTAATAAGGCCAGCAGTATCCATTGCCTCAACGTATTGAGCAAGTTGATGTTCAGCAAAAGTGATTAAAGAAGGCACACAAGTGAGAGACTTAATGCGCTGGTGGGTTTGGGGATAGTTGGGATTGAATAATGAAGTGTTTTCTATGTCAATGCATGCGCGGCTTGCACCAAATATAAGTTCTTCAATTTTGTATTTTCATCTCCATCAAACTCATAAAAAATTGGGGATGGGATTACCCTCAACAAGGGGTTCCATCGCCCCATGAAGATGTTGACGGAGGAGAGTTCTTGCAAGAGCAGCTACTGCTATAACTTCTATCTTATCAATATGTTTATAATTTGGTTAGCTATCTTTAGCATAAAAATGGTGGAGGCGCAAATCAGGAGGTTCAACAAAAAATTCTCCAAAGCAAAATCTGGCTTCACGTTAAAGGTCTGTTGCTATCATTAAGCCATTCAAGACACTCAAATGTATTCAACTCAGCTAGTGCTGGGCTAGCCACTGGAGTTGGTGCAATGGCGGAACCTGATTGATGCAAACAGTTGACCATGGAAGCTAAGTTAAAACTGTTTCAACCAATGACTCAGGATTCCATAACCCGGTCAGATTAGTAAAAAAAATTTCTATTTTGAAAGTTTTGATTGGCTGCTACTTTGGGAACAGCGCCAGATTTTACCAAGGTTTGGTGTGGGAGGACCAATCCCCATTTGAAAAATTTGGGCATGGCAGCAGCCATTCCAATGCCAGAGGAGGGATCAGGCAAAGCAGATGGAGCATAAACTGCTGGGCGCTTGCACTTTGAATGATCAAGTTTGAAGCACAAGGGGCAAATAGTGCGGCCATTTTTAACACGCGCCCAAAAAAGATGATCAGGGTCAGACCTGATCATGGTGTGGGGAAATTTCAAGGGGTTTTTGCAGTAAAACGGGCGGATTGTTACAAAAATGCAAGGCCCAGCTAAACAATCTGCCCTGTTAGGGACCACAAATTGCAACATAGAGTCAGTGCTGCAAATGGCTAAACCTTCCATGTTTTTGTGGTAGAGGCGCTCTGGGGAGAGATGGGAGGGCAACCTGGCAAACTGAAACACCATATTGGCATCAGATGGGAGCCATGTGCAGATAATGAGAATGGGCGTGTTTTTATAAATTAACTGCAGCTTCACTGTTGCCAAGGCCTGGTCTTCAGACATGAAGCCCAGGCCAAAATAGTCCTTAAAAGGGTGATAATTGATAAAACTGGCAGGTTTAAATACTACCATGGCCATCTCAAGGATGGCCATGCTCACATATATGAAAAGAATCCCATACTCGACCCAGAGGCCAAAATGCAGGTTGCTCCAAGGGAGCACCAACGGGATACAGAGCACCGCCTGGGGGTAAGCAAGATGATGGGCTAAATCCTAAGATGGAACATAACTCCCAGTAGCATTGGGAGGGCTAGCGAATCCAGCCTGGGTGCACTTTAGAGGCAGCCAAAGAAAGCCAGAAGACGGCGCACCACCCCATGCTAGGGCAGCAGGTGTCAATTGCACTGACATCATATTATTGGGCTTGATTTGAGCAGCTATCTTGTAAATTTATAGAAACTCAAAAAATTGGCTTTTATCTAATTATTAAAGCAAAAAAAGGTTCATAAGATTGCGCTCTCAACATCAGAATAACCCCATTAGTCCCCTGGAAAATAAAGAATGATCTGATCTTGACTTTGCTCATCTAAGCAAATGATCATAGTGATGGTTATGAACAAATTGTTGGATCTATGCTTTATCATTTTAAACATCCTTTTTTAAGGTTAAACATTTTCATATTGCTAAACTGGGCAGGTTGGTGGAGTTAAATTGTTGAAAAGACTAGAAGGGCATACTGGAGACATCAGGTCTGAATGCAGCCTGGGAAGACCCAACATGAGGTCCAGAGTTGCTGGGTTCCCCAGTAGAGCATCAAGGCTGACCAGAAGGGCTGTTCAAAGGGGCAGTGCCAATAGCACTAGCAGCTTGGCTTATTGGGGCTGAGCAAAATCAGCTTGGGCTAGCTCCGCTTCAGAGGGGGCTTCTTTAATTGATCTATTACATTCTTGGTTGTGGACTTAGACTTCACATTGGCAACGTCCCTTGCTCAGATCAGTCTTCATGATTTTCTCCTAAATCGGTTGTTTTTTTAGCCCATTATGTGAATTCCTTGAATTGTTTCATCGTAGTAACCTTAATTTGTAGCTTGCAAATCAAAGTCCAAAGCTCGATATTATCACTCATTTGGTCTTTGTTGGCATCCTGTAACTCTCATGTTATATGGTAGAGCTCATTGTTAGCTCCTAAAACGTCCCCTATATCGTCAGTTAAGTAAAAAATGGTCTTAGGCAGTTGATGTCGTGAGGCATGTCTGTCTGTTGGCTTCAGAAGTTTCATAGTTTCTCCTGAAGGTTATTGGTCACTTTGGCCATGCTTCAGATACGTTGGGCGGTGACCCACATCTCTTGCTGAGTATATTGGCTGAGATCCTCCATTAATTTAGAGTGTTGAACTTCTTCTTTGGCAGCATTTATCACGTTTCTAACTTCAATCTGGAACTGATTTACTTCATTTACCTAGGAGGCTGTGACACCTCATTCATAGCCTGACAGCAGATCTCAATCACATTCTGATTTAACTTATTGATGAGCTCATCCAGACATTGGGAGACTTGATGAATGAGCTCTTATTTAGTGTTATCAGTTTGTTGTACCTCACAGGAATTTTATTCAAGCTGATTGTGTAAAAAATGTATTGCGTCCACATTCTGTTGGTTCCATTAGAAGACCTCCATAGATAGAGCATGGTGACACACAATAGTCATTCGTGAATGCTTTGCATTGGCTGTAAGTATCCCATAGTATATTACCCTAACCGCTTGATGTTACTCATAAAGGACAAATTCAGAATTTTTTTATTCTGCATAGTTGCTCATAGACCTGCCATAGTTGGTCTTGGTTGTGTCACCGGTAAAATAATGAGGGCATAAGGTTGGATGACTCATGATTGAATAACTGGAACCATCTTAGCAATATTTCGCCAATCTGCTGGAGCTTCCCCTTGAAGAATGTATATAAATCAAAAACTCCAAAATGGTGAGAGTAGCTGTCATGTTTACATGACCTAATTGAGTGCACCAACAGCAAGGACAAGGCTGGGCGGATGGAGGTCCAAAAGGGCAAGTTGCAGTACCTTCTTGACCTAAAGCACACTTGTACCAACGCTGGGTACAGGCCAAGTATGTTCAGGTTGGTACAAGTGATGTGCATAACGCCTAGCCCCTTTTTTCAGCTCTTGCAATAAAACGGAAGAGTTATTCATTAAATGATGATAGCTCAATTCGGTTAATTGGTAATGGGGGTTTGAAACCTGTACAATTTATGAAATTACTAACTCAGGCAGCCTCAACTTCAATTGATCACTTGAGTAAGGTCAATTTCAAAGTACATTACCCTGTCAGATGGAATCATGCGCTTATTGGTGCGTCAAGGCTTAGTACTACTTTCTCCAATCAATGATTTCCCCAAGCTAGCTTAAATATATTTGCTCAAGACTAACCTTTCTCATTGTTCATCTTTCCTTAAATAAAACCCTAGTAAATTTTACGTTTTTTCTTGTGTTGACTTGAGAAAACCTGTTCGCGGACCTCTTTGAGGAGGTCTTGTGTCACATTAGCTGATTTATTTTTTTTAAATTATTACAGACTCAGGTACACCGCTGGGCTGCCAAGGCCCTCCAAACTGGGTAACCCATGCATGCTAGCACTGTACAAAGCCCTTTTATGAGCTACCCTTTGGGGACAGCCAAATTTTGCTGATTGTTCAATTCCTAATTACTTACACCGTGCTAACCATCATCGCCATATGTCACTTTAGCCAAAAAAACTCTTTGCGGGGCTATCTTTATTTTAATACTGATAATTAGTCCCCTTGCATTGGTCCTGTGCTCCGTGCGCCACCACGCTGGGGACTGGAGGGTTATAGACACTCTCCTGATAGTAGCTCCATCCTACTTCCATGTAATTCATCTGAAAAGGACTAAGTGGGTTGACAAAAAATATGAGAGCTTAATTATTCTAATTGTTTCTTTTCCAGTGGGAGACACCATTTTGTTGATGAATAATTATTTGAATGTGAGCCCCCTGTAGTGATCACCATAATGTAGAGCACAAGACAAGCACTCTATGGCACAGATACTATTCTATCCAGATATTTCTCAATCCTACACAATTGTACCACCTCAGTTCAGTAATGAGGTAATTGCCAAAGTATATCATACAGAGCGCTATATAACACTCAATATCACTTTATTTTATTTAATTGAGGTATGCTGATCAGGGGACAGACATTACTAAATATACGTAAAACTAAGGAAATAACCGAAAAATATAAATTGGGCACCCCAGGGTACTCAAGTTACCCCTGTTGCCAGCGGGACTGCCAGGTATGGGGGTTGGTGCGCTACTCCGAGGGGTTTTCCCCTATTATGGAGCAGGTGTGAAGGAAAGGGTCTGTGTGAAGGAGCTAGAGTGGGAACCATGATTCTATGAGCGCCTGTTGCCTTGGCCTCATATATCCATAGAGACAGGCTTGGAAGTGCTCCGGTAGGTGGACATGGAATCTGTTAATAACCCCATGAATGGTTAAGACCGTGCTCTTGAACGCATCTATTGCAATTGTGTGTAATGTCCACATTGCAATGGGTATTATTAGGGAGCAGAGGGTAGATGAAATTGGTGACTTGATCTGGAGCGCGAAGATGCTCTTTGATATCGAGAATTCCTGTTCGTTTTAATCTTAAGCAGGCGTGCGACTTCCTGCCATATAGCTTTGGTTGGGGGGCATGTTTCTAGGCGGTGATGTAGGGATCCCTCCCCTCCACATACTGCACATGTTTTGTGGAGGGAGTTGGAGCAGTCCGCCATCCTATAGGTCCTTCTCAGACAGCACCAGGCGTTTGCTCTTATCCTTGGCTGTAGGAGTGGGTGGTGAGTCATTTTCCACACTGCCTTCTGTGTGGTTAAATCATAGGGAATGTCCAACATATCTAGGTATTCTATCCTAGCTATGTTTGGGGTTGTTGCGAGCATAACTCTCTGAGGGTGGTTTTCTGGGTTTCTTGATTTGAATTGGGGGCTGGGTCGTCCCCTTCCCTGTATAGTACCCATGTTCTCTATGGTCCATCCCATATGGCGGATAGTTTGGAGGATATGTTTGAAATGAGGGGAGGTTCCATGCGGACCCGTTGCAGTAGGGTGCTTGGCAAGGTATGAAAGTAGTCTGGGTGGACTATGTGGGTTGGTTAATTTGAGCGCCTGTGCAAAGTTAGTCCTTGCTGCTCTGGACCAATGTTGTTGCGGGAGGTCTGGAGCAAGGACTTCCTTTATCCAGGTACCTAGGATGTGATTGGCGTGGCTCTTGAAATCTAATAGTCACATGCCTCCGCTTGAGCATGGGCCAAATAGTGTTTCCATCCGTATAGAAGGGTGAGAGCCAGGCCACAGTCAGCCCTGGATAAGCGCGCGGATTATAGTTATAAAGGTAGGTGAGAAGGCGATCGCGTGGGCCAGGTACCATAGTATTGGGAGGATGAGCGAGTTAGCAACTGTAACTCGCCCTGTTAATCCTGAGGTTCTTCCCTTGAAGGAGGCGACGCGTTTGGATACCCGATGTAACAGGTTACTTTCCATTGTCTCATTAGCACATACCCATGATTCTTGCCAAATTCCAAGGTGTCAGAAAGGAGTGGTGGTGTGAGGTGTTGCAAAGGGTAAAATGATTGGGTTTTTTATTCGTGTGTTGGTATGAGGTTCTGATGTTGTGGCCCAGTTGTTTGTGTATTTGCCTAAGAGGATGATTTCTGTCTTTCTTTTGTCAAGCGATGCATTGTTTACCTTGGAGTATTCCTCTAGAGTGCGTTCCAGCTGTTGGGCATCTTCATTGTTTGCTATACCTGCTACGTAGTCATCCACAAAGGCCAGTATCTTGACTGTTGGTTGTCCTTGTGCGGTTATCCCCAAGAGACGTGAGTCAGTTACTCGGAGGAGTGGGTCAAAGCTGAAATTGTATAGCAGTGGGCTGAGGGGATCCCCTTGTTTGAGCCCTCTGTGTGGTTTAATCTTGTTTGTTAGGAATCCAGGGCCGCATACAGCCAAGGTTGCAGATTCTGTTAGGAGCATCGCCCATTTTACAAAACTTGGTGGGAGTTTGAAGGCATGTAGACATTCTTTTAGGTATGGACAGCTAACACGGTCATACGCCTTTTCCTGATCCAAGAAGACCAGGGCACCGATTGCTTTGGATTGTCAAATGTTTGCAACAGAGTGAGTGTTGTTCCAGATTAAATCCCTGGTATAAACCCAAAATGGTTGGGTGACAGACCAATATCACTTTAATTTCTCAAAATAGTAAATCTACTGTGAGAGCAATTTCCAATAAAACTAAGAAATATATGGGCAAATGATGATACTTTATTGAATAAAAGGAAAGTGTATTTTTAGGAGATTCTCTAGCCATGGAACGCTAATGTCTGCAGGCTAGAATCATGATTGTCAAGGAGTACAATGTGAACAATGCTTAAAATTAGTACAATGAGTATAATCATACCCATTTTAGAGGGATATGTCGATTTAAAGGCTAAAAATCTGTCATATGACGATTCTGGGATAAGTAGGGAACTTGGAGATCAGGGGGGTTAATAACCGTCTTAGATGAAGTCCAATTGCGTTTGTTTCTGTTCAGACTATAGGTGTTTGATAGAGGATTACTTAAAGTCAAGTCAACACCATCAACAACGAAGGGGTATACTGATGTTAGCTTCCCCTCTGAATAGAACACTGTCATGGCAGCGAAAACTATTATTATTTATAAAATACTCAATCCCCGTGGCTTGTAATCACCTACCCACTGACACCATGTTGGTGGTGAGTTTTGCCAACCTCCCATCTCAATTCCCATCTCAGATATTGTATGAAGAGTTAACGTTGGGGCCCTCATACTATGGCTCAAACCCCATCCTTATTTTACTGTCTATAGTGGTTCCAAGCGCCTCACAGCTTCCTATGCTAACACTACTATTGCCCCTTTTCACTCGGATATTGCCAAAAAAATTCCATGTGGTACCACGTTGCATCAGCATGATACATTTCTTCTGGGTGCACGTTGACAATGGACACCATATTTGAAATGTTTTTTTTACTTTAAATTATTAAAAAAATTTTGTCTGCGTTCTTCTGCAAATGCTTCTGACGCCAACTCTGTTATAATATCACTCTGGTATAATATACCTGGGGTACCTTTCTGCAAGTATCCCACTGGCAGTTTAGTCGTCAGGCTAACACCCCAAAATACTTCCTCCTACATCCACAACTAGTCCCAACTATTCGTTCACCCTCCAGCCAATCAGGCGGATGCTTGAACCACCATTCACTCCTAAGAACCTTCCCATTTGCTTGTTTAACCTTGCCCTTATGCTGAGGCCTTGATCCTATGTAACCATAATCTTTGGCCTTATTGGCCAAGGTTCCTGCATCAGGGATTCCATTTAACTGTTTGACCTTCACCTAAAATGGGTTTAAACAAAAGAATATGACGCCCAAATTTCTCTCTTATTTTTATGCCCCACAAATGAATGCCACACCTTTTCAATATAAACATCATCTTGCTGTTGAAGCATAAGCCTCGCTTAGCTGTCATCCTCTCTGCAAAGCTGTAGCTAAGTCTATTGCAATAATAGCAGAGGGTATAGCTCCTCCCAATACCCCATCAAACCTTACCTCTGCAGATAAGCGGTACCTCCTCGATTTTACAAAAATGCCCACAGATCATGCTTGAATGTCATGACGGTGGCCTGTACCCTTAGGGCAAAAATTATCAATACAATTATTGATATCTTTGTCAAACCCTCCAACAACCATATCTAATCTGAGCACAATCTCAAGAACTATATCAATGCCTTTATTGCAGTGCGAAATCTCTTTCCTGAATCTCCATTTGGGTGATATTAACCCCATACTGATGATACACAACACCCTTGCTTTCCATCTTGGCTTACACCTTGTTTTGGAATCCTGGAACTTATGTGCTCACTGGTGCTATTGGTAAAAATTGCAATAATATAGCAAGAGGTGGAGTATTTAAACTCTCAGCCACTGTTAAAGTTTTTTAAGGGAAAGTAAATACCACAAGTAGGTTTTAGATCTTTTGATGATTTTATTAATAAAAAAAATTGGGGAACAGAAAAGGAACCCTTTTAAATTACCTCCTCCTAGTATTTATGCTACTTTAAGGCTAATAGTGGGAATTGAGGTAATTTAGGTTAGGCAGAGGTCATCTCAAATTTGCTAAATGAAAATTTATGTTTATCATCGCTCATGACAAGCGTTTCACCGCAGCATGGCCTAATTTCAGATGTTAAATTAACATCCAGAATGACGTAATCATGGGGTAGCATCTTAATATAATCTCTCGAATCAGCCATCAGGAAAATGCTTTCAGTTTGGCTGATTACCGGATGCTCTGGCTTTTTAAGCGGAAAATTTCTTTGTTTCTCGCAAACCCCCTCAAAACTATAAAAGGGGGTAGTTTTTTTCTTGGACAACAGCACTAAATTTGAGCTAGTGCTTGCATGGACTTCCAACTCAGGTGTCCTATTCTGCCAGGTGTTGGAATTGATGAGGGGAACTTGATCTGGCTACATGGCTGAGAGCGAGTAGTAAAATAATTACTCCAAATTAGATCATTACACCAAGAGTTAGGTGACTCATTATTATTAGAATCTGGACTATTCACACCCAGAACCTTGTTCTCCCTTAGTCAATAAGCCATTTTTCTGACATTAACCCTTCAAAGATGTTGGTTGGAGAATAAAGGCGTAAGAAGCATCCATGTACTTAGTCTATAATATTTTCTGTAGTAAGAGACTTAATAGAATACTCATCGCCCCTCTTGTAGGTGATGACAAAGGTTCCTCCCAAATCAGCCCAATATTGCCACTTCTGGGGGTGATGCGGTTGTGGTAAGATCAGACTATACCTGACAATTGGAAAGAGTGTAGAGGGGGCTGTGGCTCATTAGCAGCCTAGCCTCTTTTGTAACAGTTTTAGCTAAGTTAGTTATAGTCTCAGATTTTAGCTAATGATGCGCTGATCTAAACTCCTCATGGCTTTATCAAAATCGTCAACCTAGCAGAAAATAAATCCTTATCTAAGGCGCAGATACCCTGGGTTCTCGTCCATATAAGACGCGGAAGGGTGACATTTCAGGATCTGGTGATAGCTAATGTGGTAGGCCTTGAGAGCACTAGGCAAGAATTGATCCCAGTGCAACGGGTCTGAAGTGGCCATTTTTCGAAGGATAGAAATCAGGGTTTCAATTGATCTCTCTATATTTACATTCATAGAGGAATTATAGGGGGCTGAGAAGAGTTGCTAAGCCCCCATGGTGGTATCCAGGATCTTGACCACTCTGGAGATGAAGTTCTTCATAATATCACATAGTAGTACCTGAAGCAGCCATGGTTAGTGAAAATATACTGAGGCAGAAAGGTTGAGGTCATTTTGGTAGTTTGAGCTAGGAGAGCAACGGACTTATTCCATCTGGTAAAGTGATCAATTCCTAAAAGCATATATTTGTTCCCACCAGTATTCTGGGGTAGAAACCTACCACATTTAGGCTTATTGTATGGATTGGTTGTTAGGGGTATCAAGATATTGGTATTTCTCCTTGACTGGATTGTGTTTACAGGTCAAACAGGCATCCAGGACTCCAATAATGGTTTCCTTGATTCCCTCCCAATAGTACTTATCCATAATCCATTAAAAGGTTTTACGCACTACTCCTTAGTCTAGGGTGGAGTGGGACTTCAGGATAGCAGGTACTCACTCTGAGGATTCTAGATAGGGAAACCACTTGACCCCTACCTGTTTATACAACTTCCCGCTTTCCACTTTGGTGTTATGGGAATGGTGCGTAGCATTTTTAGGACAGGGTCATCCTCATCTTTTTAAGTGTTGGGGGCATTAGGAGGTCCTGTAGCCTCTCAGCCTCACTGTTATCCAAGTGAAGGACAGGAAACTGAGTCAATTATCAAAATAAATATTGTGGGTTCCAGCTCAATTTTTAATTCTAATATCATAAAGTTTAGGCTTAAAAACCCAACGAGCCATCTGTCCCGTGGGATCCTTCATATTTTTTAGCCATTCTAAGGAGGCGTGCTCAGTAACTAAATTTAATTGAAGTTCCATATAAAAGGGAAAGTAATGTTTTACAGCGAGCAATGCAATCAGTCATATTTTTAGTGATGCTGTAGTTGCGTTCAGCTTTCAAAAGCATCTATCTGAAGTAGACACTGGATGATCTACACCATTCTCATCTAACTGAGCCAAGATGGCTCCAACAACATAGTTAGAGGCGTTGGTAAACATAATGAAGGTTTTACCATAGTTCAAGTGATTTAGGATAGGCTGTTGTTGTAGGACCTTCTTTAGCGTCTCAAGCCGCGGCCTTTTGTTCAGCACCACAATAGTAGGGAGTGTTTTTGGTCAAAAGGCGTATGAGGGCTCACTGAGCTGAGTGAACTTAGGGATGAACTGATGGTGATACCCCATAATACCCAGAAATACCTGGATGTCCCGGAGGTTCTTTTGGGCTGGCATTTTAGAGATAGATTCGGTCTTATTTTGTATAGGCTGGATCTCTTCTTAGGAGATGGCATGTCAGAGTAAGTACAAGAAAAAGGTATATTACTACGGTTCAAACTTAATGTTGGATGCACACAAACGTTGAAAAATCTTTCTATAGATGAGTAAGATACTCATTGAAAGTTTTGGGAAAAACAGTGTTGTCATCAAGATAGACAATCACATAACTCAGCTTGAGATCCTGTAAAATGTGATCCATGGCTCGCTGAAAGGTTGCAGGCGCATTACACGACCCTGGTGGTAGTTAAGTGGGCTGGAATAGGCCTTCAATAAAAATAAGAGCACATTTCTCCTGGTCTTGTGGGGAAAGGTACATTTTCCAGTATCCACGGGCCAAGCTCATAGCAGAAAATAACCTAGATCCAAATAGTTGAGCCAGCGCTTCATCAATATGGGTGATAGGACAACTATCTTTTTTTGAGGCTGTTCAATTCATGGTAGTTCATAACTACCCAATGACCTCCATATTTCTTCTTTATAAGCAGAAGAGAGGACGACCAAGGGCTTTGGGAAGGCACCAGTACCCAGCATCTAGTAACTTTTTAAGGTACATTATCATTTGTTGCTCTTCAACCTTTGATTTACAATAGGGCTTGGATTAGATAGGACTGACAAACCAACATCAATTGTGTGGTTCCAATCCTCCATGTGCCCATAGTCAGTATTAGATTTCGAGAAGATGTCACTCTTTGAATTCTCCCTATGCAAGATGTAAGCCTTGTCCTGGGAGTAGGTTGAAATATACTGCTATGCGAACTTTGCCTTTAAGCTATTCAAATGGGTTCATAAGTCCCAAATGAAGGTTTGAACTAACATCATCAATTTACATTTTAAAATTGGAAATTTATTTGAATTAAAATCCCAATTTGGATAATAATTATTATAATATTATTCGCGAATAATTCACCTAACTCCAAGGCCACATTCACACAACTCCATCATCTGTGGCCCAAAGCTCCCAATATCTTCATCAGCTGGTTATTCTGGAAGCTAGCAAGTCGAGCCTCTAACCTGGTCTATTGGAAGAGCTTCTACTTAAGGTTAATGCCATTTAACTTACGCTATGAATCTATCACCAGATTAAGAAGCTCAGCTGACTTTCCAGGTAGGACGCAATCAAGGACAAACAAATGAAAATTAAGAATGAACAATGAATCACACTTTCCCATTACAAATGAATCATAAATCCCTTTATGAACTCTCTTTCCAATCAGCGTAACTTTATGAGCAATTTATATGGTTTATAAAAGTAAAACTTAATCACCTGCCATAGTTTTTCTCCAATGTCATCAGATTCCCTGATGGCTGCCCCAGTATGGGGCAGCAGCGAAACCCCATCCTGCCATTTTCCATTCAACAGGAAAACACGCTCAGACTGGCTTGCCCAGTCACACCAAATCCCTGAGACAATTCGTTCCTTTCAAGGATCTTAACGCCCACATCGCTCAAACCCAAGCTGTGCTCTGCTGCCCCCTGGCGCTCCCCCAGAGCAACATGCGATTCAGCCTTAGGATTGAATATGGGAAACTCTTTACATACAACAACCAAGCCATTATTGAATGGCTTAGGTGGTAATGCGTCCTGCCTGTTTTATCAACTTCACCCCTATAAGGGGAATTTTGATCTCGTCTTCACCTGTGAAGCTAATGCCACCGCTGTGGCAATGGTGCACCTGTTCTTCCAGGATACTCCTCTCCTAACAACTGGGACCCAGCTCCCAGTGGACACCACTTTGGTGGTTCAGTTCGCTGGTTTACCTACCCACCTTCCCCCTGAGGTGCTCTACCAGGAGCTGATGGAAGGTTTGGCAGCCTATGGCTTCAACCCCATCCTGCAATTTGTGGTCCCAAACGGTGCCACACGCCTCGCTGGGCCTTGGGCATATGCCATGATCAGCCCAAAACAACAAAATTGCCCCATCGATTCCCCCTTGTGCCACTATCCCCTTTGCCCCCAACCATCCATTCTGGGCCCACGTTGAGGGCAGACGGACAATTTGTCCACCTGTTTTCAAGTTAGACCACTTGAAACACAAGTGCTTATATCTAGCAGCATCTGACAGTGCTGATAGTTCATCCAACGGCCACCAGTACGCTGCCCACCCCACGCCAATCCCAACATGGAGTACAATCCTACCTCCCCCTTCCCCAAAGCCTGTTTCTGCAGCTGCACCTTCAGCCACCATTCAGCCTCCACCTTGCCCCAGTGCTACACATGATCCTTCAACCAAGCGCAGGATTGAACCACAGTTTGATCCCATGCAACCCTCAAAAGTCCAACCAATCCTCAACCATACGCCGATTCCCTAATTCAATTATGCCAGAACCTATGGGAGTTTTTGGATGAAATCAATGAATCAGTTAATATCATTGAAGAGCCATCGCTTCAAGTTTACCAGTTCTGTAATCCAAAATGGGATGCAGAATTCCTCCCTCATTTATATGTCCCAAAGCCAAATGCCAAACCATTCCATAGTGACCACCAGCTTGCAGTGGAAGTAGCCGCCACACCAGATTGCCATCCACTCCGCAAAGCTGCTGCCAAATCAGTGGCTGCGCTCACAGGAGGAATTCCACCTCCTGTTATCCCAAAAATCTTACTCCAAAAAGTAATATTAATGTAAAACAACTACGCAAAAAGTCACCAACACTATCCAGAACGTGGTAACTGAGGCAAGGAATCCAAAATCTAAGTTTACCCTAACCAATATTGCCACGTTCATTAAACTACCAGATGCCCGCATTAAGGCCAAAAAAACTTTAGCCAGATATATTACTGCCATTTTTATGGTTGTTAATTACTTGGAAATATCAATCATCAGAGATATTGAACCACAAACCACCAATGCCCCGACGCCCTTGCTATCTTCCTTGGCACAAATCCTACTCTGGAAAGAGATAACTGATGCTGAAGATAATTCCCCCAATCCCCCTCCCCTTCTGCCATGGAGGGATAAGCAGTCTCCTCTGCCCACCTGGTTGGGTTTTTTTGTTCGTTGTGTTTCATTTAATCGCTTATATGGGCGTTTAGTTTGAAACAATTAATTATGTTGCTTTTTAGTTTAGTTTTTAGGTTGGTAATTTCCATCCCCTGGTCGGCTTACCTCAGTATAATAAAAATGATTTCCTTTTACTTTTTAACAGCACTATAAATAGTGCTGACTTTTAATAAAGTAATTTTTCAGCAAAATATATTAACATATTTAATATCTAATTACACTTTATTTTTAGAACAAATTCTCGTCCATTACTGTGTATATTGAAGCCCCTGTCCTCTTGGCTGACTATAACCTCCTGCAGTTAGCCACTATGTCGTGCTCCCCAGCGTTAGCACCTGCAAGTGCAACTGGCAGAGTTGCGACAGCCACTTTAACTTCTAACAGAGTATGAACTTTTTCAAGCTCAGCGGAGGTTAATAATCAGATATATGAACGTTAGGCAAAGTACATAACAATTTGTTAGTCGTTAGTCCCATAGCCAGATAGACCAATGCAGTGAACTTTGTTAATATCCTCAATTGGGATCATAAGGTTTTTTCAACTTTCTGATGTTTTTTCACAATCATGTCCTTGCCGGTAAGATTCCCCAAGAGGATAATGATAGGTCGCTAGTAGGCAAGGTCTAGTATGGAAGGCAATACTCATGGTTCTAAGGGACTTACTCCATCAAGGCTTGTTATGTGACATAGCAGGTCTGGGGGTTACTAAAATAATCTTGGTGTCAACCACCAGCTGTTCACCTGACTTAATAATCATCTCCTCTGAGGCATAAAAAGAATTGACTTCAGAGGCGTCCATTAAATCAGACAACCTTTTACATATGGCGCTCAGACGTTGAGTAGTGCAGCGTTAATGCAGAGGAAGGGTACTCAACTGTGCAAAAGTAGTCTTTTTTATTAGGATCGTTAAAGGTTAAGCTCAGAGAAACCTCATAGTTGATCAGGAAGAGATAACCCTGTTTCATGGTTTAGTTTTTGTTGTACTCAATAATAGATTGAATGCCAATGAGCATATCATAATTATTGCTCTCCAAGGCCACAGCAGGTGCTGACAGGATAAGCTTTCCAAGTCTGAGGGATAGAGAGGAGTATGCCCTGATGGCGCGGTTACTGTTGGGACCTGCAGTTCTATAATCCTGAAAGTAGTCCAGGTCAGGCGCTAGCTTAAACTTATTAATAAGTTTTGAGGAGATTACATTGATTGAAGAACCAGTGTCAAGGGTGGTCATGACCCGTACCTTACAGATGATTACCTCACCCAAGTTACAGCCTCACCAGAGTTAGGAGAAAGAGCTAAAACTTCTTAAAAAGGAAAGTGGAGGCAGTTTTTTAGCTGTTTTAAGATAAATATCTTTAATGGATTGGAGAGTATGAATATGCTGAATAGGGCGAATCAACAAGGCTTATAACTGGTCAGAATCATATTAAGTAGAAAACAACCTCATGATAACCCAGAACTTGGTTAAGGTAGGTGTCATTGCATATCACAGCCTTGTTTACTCCTTCAGCCTGTAGTCATCCTGGTATTCCTACTTTGATGGGAGCCTCAAGGACATAATATCCTACATCCTCACAAAACCTTCATATTTGTCATCTGGGGGTATTGTTGAATCTTGGCGATTCAGTATGTACCCGCTAAACGGGTTTTTTACACAGGGTTTTCCCAATGAACAATTAGAACGGTTGATATGATGATCGCTGGTTCCTTGATACACTTGTAACCACTTAATTTTATAATAAACATGGGAGCAATTCCCAATCACTTCTTTATTATAATATATTGTTTAGCAGATCCTTCCTTGTCCACTCCTTCTTCTCTTTCTTCCTTTCTTTACTTCACTCCAGACCACTTCTCCAGTAACCACATTTCACTGATATCTCAGCGGCCTCTGTCAGTACTAACTCTTCCACTTAGTCTATTCATGTCGCCATCTTTTCATTGGTTTTGGCTTATTATTCTTTAATTATTTATTGCCTTGATTTGAGGCGATCCAAAACCCTTTTGTCAAATGTCAACATCGCCTTATCACCCTATTTGACCAATTTCCCAGCAATCCCAGTATCGCCTTATTTTAAAGCACTTACATTACTGTTACAAGTTCGATTCCAGTGAATCCCATTCACTTCGCCATATTGACTTAGGGATTAACATCCAGTCATATTGGAATTGCGACAGGTATTTATACACATCATAGGAGTGATAGGAGTAAAGTTAAAGCCAGGACCATCAGGTAAGTTGGCTATCTTCCTACAACATGCCTTGTCAATATGCCCTTATGGGTTGCAGTGGGTGCCCTTGGGGCGCGCAGCTACCATTTTAACCAGGGGAGAAGATGTTACACCTTCAAAGCACTTGGCCATAAGTATTTTTTGTCTGGTTTAGATATCTCAGACTCACAGGTTGGAGTGATGTCTGTTTTTTGTCAAACCATAAAAGCATGTTTCAGCAGGTGAACTGGCACATTAGAGGCCATGGGGGTTGGCGTGGTCTACTCCCACTGGCCTACAATTGGGGGGATCCTAATGGTTAAGATTTGAGTTTATCGTCACAACTCCTTGAGGTTTCTCAACCTCATGGAAATCTGCAACTACTAGGAAATTTTCCTTTATGTCATTAAAATTCTAAAAGTTGCATTTAACAGAGATGATGTACCTTGTTAAGGAAGGTTGATAAGCTAAGACATTTAGAATGGCAGCAACGGCGTTGTCAATAGTTAGCATTCTAGAAGTTAACAGCATTTGAGCGGTTATGTAGAATAGCTCATCAAAGGCATTAACCTGTTCCCCTTCATATATGCTAAGGCGCATAAAGGCCTGTTTGTCCCTGATTAAACTGAGCTTTGATCCAAATTCAGCAATAAGCGCTTTCTTCACCTCTGCCCAGGTATCAAGGGTGTCCATATGAGGAGTCATTATCTCTTGATCCATGTGACTTAAGCAATGGAGAATGCTCTTTTTTCTGATGGTCAGTTGTGCCTTCCAAAGCACTTTCATAGACATATGCTAATGAAGCAATGCTACCCTCATCTGGGGTAAACTTGACTTTATAGGGTGGTTTAAAAGGGACAGCAAGATTGTCCTCATGTGAATCTTAAGAGAGGCGCTGTTCGAACTTATTAAGACATGACAGAGCATTTGCTAGTTGCTGTTCAAGTGCAATTGTAGGAACCCAGCTGTTTCTTGCTCTCTGGTGCTTTACGCCTTCTGGATTCCACAAAGGTTGTAAATAATTTTTAATATAAAGCTCTAATAAAACTGGGTCCTTTATAAATTTTATTAGGAGCGCAATAAAGAAAAAAGATAACCCCTTCAACATCTGACCATTCAGTTTTTAAACAGTTTTGAGGGTCAAGGCGATTTCAAAATATAAGTTTGGAATAACTTAGCCTAGTCTGAATTATGGAATATGGAAGAGCAGACTATCGAAGCTCATGATACTTGCTTTATTTTGGCTGAATGATGGCAGGAGAATTGTTAATGGCCAAAATGTACCCATGAGGCAATGATTTTATAAACTTCAGCCAATCCCTGTTCAAGAAGTTTATTGCACCTTAGGGGACCCCCTCCAAGCCTATAAATGGGGGTTGTCCCTGCATAGGTGCTTTTAAGGACTTGGTTGTGGCTGGGGGTGTACAATCCAATGGTCGCCCCATGGTCTGCTGCATGGTCATAGTAATCTGACTGCTCAATTTTTTAGTTGTTGCACTTGTATTATTCGAAATTGTTTTACCCCAATTTGCAGGGCTCCACTGAGAATATATCAGGGTCTTTTGGTCAAAAACATCGATATTATTGTTTAAATCGCTCTTAAGTTCATTACAAACTCGTAAATGGCCACCATTTCCACGTTTTGGATGATTTCAATCCAAGACATTCTTCCTTTGCAGCTGAGAGGGCATAAATCTGATATCACCCCCTAAAGAATGGTGGGGAGAATAAAGCCATAGGAAGCGGTCATGTACTCTGTTGATGGTGATTTCTGTAGCTAAAGATTTTATAGAGTACTCACTGCCTCTTTTGTAGGTGATAGTGAAGGGACTCTCCCAGATTTATCCAAGCTTACCGCTTCTAGGGGTGATGCGGTTATGGTAGTATAACACCATAGCAAACACTTGGAATGTAGGTAGGGGGTTTTAGCGCTCATTGGCAGCCTGCTCTTCTTTAGTCACCGTTTTTGCTAAATTGGTCATAGCCCCATATTAGAGTTGGATGATACGTTAAGCCAATCTTCTCATAACTTTCTTGGAGTCCTCAACCCTAGATGAGAATACCTCTTTAACTAAGAGAGCAATTATTCCTGGTTCACACCCATGCAAGACATGGAATGGGGACACTTTCAAAACCTGTTGATAAATAATAAGGTAGTCCACAAGAGCACTGGGTAGGAATTGATCCCAGTGAAGTGGATCAGAAGAGGCCATTTTCATAGTTAGACACTAAGGTAACATTTGCTCTCTCCACAGTTCCGTTGGTAGATTGTTAAGAGAGTGTCTGTAACTCTTAGTTCCCAGCAAGGTGGTGGGGATGCAAACCCACACTTGCTAGGGAACTAGCCGTTAAAGGAATGGGAAAAAAGGCACCACGAATGGTGACAGTACAGAAGGGACCCGAGGCAATGGTGTAGAGCGCGGTATACAGTACCAGGTAAGTGAGAAACAACAATACTTGAGTGGACCCCAAAGGGGAGTCCACAATCAAGTTTAAATCGGTGCTGAGAGGCATGGGTGCCTCAATCTGGAGGGGACCTGAGCGGCCCAAGGGAGCACCTGAAACTTTTGTTATTTGTAATATTATGTAATGGCCAACGTAGTTGGAGACCTCCTCAAAGAGGTTTGCACTCAGGTTCGCCCTAGGAACCATAAGTAAAATGTAAATAAGAACGGAAAATTTTATTTGTGAAAAGTCGACCAACAATGAATGTTGGTCATAAAGCCCATATTTATAAGTCTTTGGCATAATTTGAGTCTGCATAAGCGGGCACAAGCTTTGACGCTCCAATAAGCAAATGCTTCCATCCAAATTAGTAGAATACACCGAAATTGTCTTCACTCGAGTAAGTGACTGAAGTTGTATTATACCCAAATGCATAATTTATTTCTAGAACAGGTTTTGAACTCCAGTTCTCTCATCAACCAAATTAAACCATCTTTGTTTTTCAAGTAGCTTGTCCGTTTTAATGCCTGGGCTGACACAAGAGGCTGGGCGTTTTGCACCTTACTATTACCAACTGGGCATATTTGGCTTGTACCCAGCGTTGGTCTAATGTGTGCTTAAGGTCAGGGAGGGCCTGAAGTTTCACCTTCTGGGCCTCCTGCCGCTCAGCCTTATTTTTGGGGTTGGTGCTCACTATCATGTCATTAAACTATGACATTACCCTCTCCTCCCAATGGGGCTCAACCCCCCTCCAGGGGCTTGCACTTGGGAGAAGTTCTTGTGGGCCAGGGCCAACTTCATTGCGGCAATGGTCAGTTTGGTTGAGATCCAGCGGCCTGAAGGAAACGCTTATGGAAGGCTTCAATCAAATCTTGGGCATGCACAAAGTCACGTTCTGGGACCCAACTGTTCTCTGCAGCGTCAAAACCCTTCCAAGATACCAGGTACTTGAGTCTTCTTTTAATATGGTGGGAGATTACTATTTCCTCCACTTCCCACTCTTGCGCCAAATCCGTGAGATAAGCCTCAGGAGTCTCAGGTGGGGGCCCTCAGACAATATCAATTTGCTTTCATGAAAGACAGAGAAGATCTGGAATGAAGAGGGAAGATCTAACTGGTATGAGGATGGCCCACCTTTCTAACAATGCAGTAAGGGCCAATCCTCTTTGGTCCCAGCTTTTTGCATGACTGCTTGATGAGGATGTTATAAGCATTAAGCATCATGAGATCGCCCTTCTTGTATGCTGGACCCACTCGGCACTTACCATCAGCATTCTCCTTATAAACATGCATATCCGCCTCCAAACTTGTGGAAACCCCTGGTGGACCTCCTTGATGGTCTTGGCAAAATCCACCACCGCTTCAACTTTGGAATCATAGTTGGGCTCCATGTTAAAGGCGGGGTTAAAACCATGGTTGGCAAAAAAGGGGAACAACTGATTGAGTATTGCAAAGTGTTGTTGTATCTAAATTGGGCCATGGGGAGGTGAGAAACCCATTCTGAATGATCCACAACGGTGTAATACCGCAGAAACTGTTCCAAGCACTGGTTTACTTGTTTGGTCTGCCCATCTAATTAAAGGTGATAGGCAGTTGAATGGCATGGGCGAATCTGAGGAGTCTTACACAACTCTTTCCAAAAGATGGAGGTGAACTGGGGTCCCCAGTCACTAATGATTTCTTGTGGAACCCCATGTAGCGCAAACACATGTATGAAGAAGAGCCTAGCCATCTCAGCAGCAAATATTGTCATTCTGCAAGGAATAAAGTGGGAAAATTTTGTAAAGAGGTCCACCACCACCATGATGGCATCATAACCATCAGAAACGGGTAATTCCACAATGAAATTAACTGATAGGGAGGTCCAGGGCCCTTCCGCCTTTTGTACTGGTACCAATAAACCCGCTAACAGTTGACGATTGGGTTTCATTTGATTGCAGATCAGGCACTCTTTACAATACCGTCCCACCTGAGCAGGCAAGCCCTTCCAATTGTAGGTGCGTTGAATTACCTCCAAGGTCTTCGCTTTCCCAGGATGACCAACGGTGATTCCATCATGCTCCTGAATGATATCCAGGCAAAGTGGTCCCGCAGGTACCCAAAGGCGCCCCTGAAACCAAATCATCTCATTTTTTACGTGATAACCCCAGGTTAGTCCTTCGGATTCAGAGAGCTCTTAGTGAGAACCATAGTATATTCGGCTGATAGCTGAGAAAGAAAAACCTTACTGAACATACTATATTCCTCTTTTTTTCCAGAGGTGCAAGCGCTGGCGTGTTGGCCTGGAATTGGGAAGTTGAGACAGAATCTTACCCAGTGGAATCATCAACTAGGTGTTATGAGCCTCGACCTCCTTTGGATTGGGAGCCAAAGCAGGATTGTAGCTTAAATCATCCGCCAAAATATTCTCCTTGCCCTTGGTGAACTCATAAGAAAATGCAAATTGGGTAAGGGTTTCATGCCAATGGGTCTGCCAAGGGGTTAGAACATGAGGAGCGTGGTAGTACAGCAAGGCATGGTGATCTGTATGTACACTGAAAGGATGGGAGGAGCCTTGAAATTGGTGACGCCAATAAGTCAGCGCCCCCACCACTGATAGTAACTCCTTGTCATAAATGGCGTAATTCAACTCAGGAAGAGACATTTTCCTAGAAAAATTTCCCACTGGATGCTCAGTCCCATCTTCGCCTACTTGTAACAAGGCAGCCGCTATGGCAAAGTTGGAAGCATTAGTAGACACAATAAACTCCTTTGCAGGGTCAACATGGCAAAGGAAGGGCATGGATAAAAGGGTGCACTTCACTGCTTGGAAAGCGTCCTACAAAACGGGGGACCACTGGAACACTGTCATGGAAGCGGCAGAAGAAGTTTAGACTGGCCTGCCAGTTGTAATGCATAAGCATCCAAAAAGCAAGCCAGAATGCCAGAGGCATTGTCAACTGAATGACTTGATATAGAGCCGGGCATTAGGAAACAATAAATTGTTGATGTAAAACAACAGTGAGTATGATCCCAACGATGAACCACAATGAGCCAACTCCCAACCCAGGAGGTCTTTCTGCAGGGGTAGGATCACAGAGATGGTTTTGTTGAGTTCTTCGGCATATGGGGTCAATTCAACTGGGGAGGCAAGGAGACAGATACTCTTTTGCAATTGGTGAACATAAGGCCACAAGATTCCCATGTACTGTTGCCGGTTTTTCGTGATAATGGGGTTATAGAGCCAAAAATATTGGATTTGCTGTTCCAATTGATGATGGCAGGGGTCATAGTGACCAAAAGTACTGGTAGAGCCCATCCAGTATATGGACCAACAGGCCACCAGGGAAACGCCATCAGGGACGCGGTCAGAAGGGATAATATAATAAAAAAAATTGTTTGGTTTTTTAGAAAAAATTTATTAAAAAGGAAATAAAGAAAAATGACCAACAATTTTCTCAGTGCTATGCAACTGATAAATAGTGGTCAATTGGGGTATTGACAAGCCGGGATTGGGACCCTCAATTTCAACCTAATTAACAATTTATTCAGGAATGGGCAGGTTTGTTCCTTGAGAACTGCATAAAAAAATTTGGCGGTGGGCTGAGTCACTGTCAGTTTGACCTCAAATGTCCTAACTGAGGCTTGGGTACATTTTCAATGGTTGGCGCAATGGCGTTTGGCCTGATGAGTGACGGGAATCCCCCAAGGCCACCCCACATAGGGATGGGTCCATTTGGTTGAGAACGTGTTCAGGATGCCCAACCTGCTCACGCTCAGTTGCTGGGATGTTCATTTGGTCAGTAGCATCACCTTGGCCACAACACTTGAATTGTCAACAGGAGACTTTGAACCCTCATAAAAAGTGTCTGATGCTATAGCCTGCCCATTGAGGATGATCCCCAACAACTTTGGTAGGGAGGTGATTTGCTCAATTGACCCATTATTCAAATTGGAACCATTGGGCGTTCTGGCCGATAACTCAGCCTTCATGCCTTTCTGGCCACTTGAGAACTGAGCATCGGCCAGATTACCACTCAAATTAAATTTTATTGATTTCAATTCAACAATCTTAGTGCAGATCTCTCTGATTCCCCATAACAGTTCTGCCAAGGTAAGTGTGGGTACTGGGGGTGGGATCCAAAGCAGAAGGGCTGTTACCCAGCGCTTGTCTACTACGTGAGCGAGATCGCCCTGAGTAATGAGTGGTACCGCCATCCTCTTCAGTGTCTTCTTACTTGGGAATGGGAAAATGGCCCAATCAACGGCCAGAGGATGTTCCCCAGGACTTACATTACCCTTTCCTTTTTCCAAAGGAAGGGCACCACCACTGGGAAATTGCACAAGAGCCACATTCTTGTGCACCTTGGGTAACTTGATCGCTATAATTGTCGCAATTTTTTTTTTGGGGGGGGGGGCAAGGAGCATTGGGGTGGGATGTGTGGAAAGCTTTAACCAGGACCATGCAATTAGTGCAATTGCGCGCCTTGACCCAACTGTTTTTGTAGACTGGATACCCTTTCCAAGCCATGAGATATTGTACCAAACGTCGGGATTTCTGGGATGCCATGATAGCCTCTACCTTGGCATCTTCCCTATTATCAACGCCAATTGGTTCTAGTTCCATAGGAAGTGTACCATTGAAGGGCGACAACTGCGAAATGTGAAAACAGTATGTTGCTTCCAATGTGCAGGAAGCTTCAGGCAGAACGCCCCATTCCCCAGTACCTCCTCCACAAAATGGGGACCCAAGCATTTACTAGCAAATTTATGGGAAGGGTCTTGAATTTTCAAGTGATGGGTATCGATCATGATGTAGGAACCCATCAAAAAATTTTGACCTGGAAGGCGCTTACAATCCGCGAACCACTTGTAGTCATCTAAAACTTTAGTGAGGTGTTTTTACACTAAGGCTTGAGTCAACCTGATGTGAGCAGCGTGATCTGTGGTATCTTGAACCGCTGGATGCAAACACAGTCTGACCAAAAATGAAGGGTTGTAACCCAGCATTGCTTCATAGGGAAAACCCCATAAACGCGTGGGTCCTGTTATTGTAAGCAAATTGAGCGAGAGGAAGGTCATTTGCCCAAGTATCCTGCGCGGCTGCAGCATAGCAGCACGGGTATTGTTCAAGAACTTGATTAACCCACTCGGTTTGTCCATCAGACTGGGGATGATACGCCGTGGAGCAACAGGGGGATATTTTCAGAATCAATAGAATTTCACTCCAAAACCGCGCGGTGAAATGGGAGCCACAGTCACTGATGATCTCCTGGGGAAGACCAAACAATAAACACATGGCGTATAAAAAGGCAGGCAGTTTCTTCCAGCATAATTGTGGAAGTACAAGGTATAAAAAGGGAAAATTTTGTGAAGTGATCCATCACCACCATCACTGCTATGAACCTGTTAGAACGGAGGAGATCAACGATAAAGTCCACAGACACCGATGTCCATGGCCCCTCCACCTGCTGTGTGCGCGCGCGGTGCAGGAGGCTATTTTTACCAAAGCAATCTGACTTAGCCCTGGCGCAAGTAACACAATCAGCGATCCAGGCCAGAACCTCTTTCATCAGACCTGCCTAATTGAAGGCCCTCTTGATCAAATTGACGCATTTCTTGTTGCTGGGATGTCTGACCATGAGGGGGATCATGATGTGCGCAAAATACCTCCAATCAGAAGGAAGGGGGAACCCAGATGCGGGACCAAAAGTAAATGAGTCCCTCCACCAAGGAGTATAGGGAATGTTTTTGACTCGGGTGAGCCAACTGCTTGACCAACTCCACGCCCTCAGGGCAAGCCACTTGACTAGCTAAAACCTGGGCCACTAGCGGGGCATCTGGAGCCAAAGTGACAGATGAGATGATGGGGGATGATCGACAGAATTTGGGTGGCAGGAATCATGGTAACAAGATCCAATTCCTCCATGTCTGAGGAACAGTGGGTGGGACTGCGACTTAGAAAATTGGGAAGCACATTGAGTGCCCCTTTTATGAATTTGTATTTAAAGTTAAAACTGCACAGGTCCTGATAGGTTCAGGCTTGCCAGTGTGCCAATTTTTGGGGTTTACAAAAATATGAGAGAGCCTGATGATCCGTGCGGACTGTCAATTCATGTTGAGCACCCTGCAACAGATACCGCCAATGAGTTAATGCCACGCAACAGCAGCCAATTCTTTGTCATATATGGCCCAAGGCTGCTCTGTTGCCATGAACTTCCAGGAAAAGTAAGTGACCAGGTGTTCTAAACCATCATGCTCCTGAAGCAATAACGCTCCCACTGCTACCAACGAGGCATCACATGCAACAATATATGGCTTAGTGGGATCAGCATGCTTCAAAATGGGTGGAGACATGAAAATCTCTCTGATCAATTCAAACGCTTGCTGGCATTTTGGCATCCAACGAAACAGTATGTTTTTCCCTGTAAGGGGGTGGAGGGTGTGGCCAGCTAGGAAAGTGCTAAGGAAAATTTTTTTAGGAAAATTATGGTTCCCAAAATAACTCCAAAGTTGTTTCTGTGTAGTCAGAAGTTGCCATTCTCAGATCACGTCTAACTTGTTGGGAGGGATTGCATAGCCATCCTTGAGGATGAGGTTCCCGAGGAAGGTACCTCCTCCTTATAAAACTCGCACTTGGAAGGCTTGACAAACAAGCCTGCCCTATGCAAGGCGGCCACCACTGCTTCCAAGTCAGTAGCATGTTGTTCGGGAGTTGGGGAGTGAACCAGGATATCATCAATGTATGCAACTGCACAGGTAAACTGGAGGTCACCCAGTACATTTTCGGTCATATGTTGGAACATAGCGGGAGCATTTTTCAGCCTGAAGGTCATTACACGGAATTGGAAAATGCCACGCTTCATCCAGATCGATTTTAACCATTTTTGCCTTTCATTACCCAAATTTGGTTGAAGGCGTTCACCAGATCCAGCTTAGAGAACACACTGGATTTGGCGATTGCCTGGTTGATCATCTGCTCCAGAGGCAGGGGGTAGGGATTGGAAACTGTTATTTTGTTTAAATGGCCGTAATCTATGCAGGGATGAAGGGAACCATCCACCTTTCTGGCGAAGATGATGGGGGAGGCGATGGACGAAGTCTCCTTGAACAACCACCCTTTTTTCAGCATATCATCCAACCAGGTATTGAGTGCAACTTCTTCCTCCGCTGTATGGGGATACAACGGTCAGTTGATGTTCACCAACTCCATGGTCGTTCAAAACCTGCAATCAAACCTAGTGTGCAGAGGCAGATGATCCGCCTTTTCCAAGTCAAAGATTCTCTAATAGTGCATTAAGCTGTCAGGAAAATTGGCCGGAATGCCCACAGAAGTGACTAGAGAAGTGATAGAACTGGTTCTTTGTGTCTTCTTAAGGGTGTTGTTCAAGAGAAATTCTCCCTCCAGATGATCATTAGCAAATGACAGCGTACTAGACTCCAAGTGAATCTTCACATGTTGTCAGTGCCACCACCCCACACCTAAAATCACTGGAAACACTAGGTTTGTCATGGCCAAAAATCGATTGCAGAAACTAAACTGGTGGATTGAAAAAGGTACTGGTCGGCAAACAGCATATAAGGTCTGGGAAGCAGATGAGGCCACCATCACTGAGGGACCCGCATCCATTCCCAGTTCCAATCGTTGAGCCAGCTTGACACTCATGAAGTTCCCTGCAGCTCTGGTAACCAGGGCCTCAAAAGAAACATGGTGCGAGCCAACACTAATCTTCATTGGCAATAGGAAATAAGTGAAATTTTGTTTATTAGAAAATTTGACTGATTCATTTGTGACTGATGCAAATAATTGGAATATTGGGGGTAAGGTTGGGGCTTTCGCTGGAGCGAAGATTGGGAGTACAAGGGTGGGGGAAATGACTTCCTCCATCTGAGCCATAACAGATTCATTAATAAAGTGACTCTGTATCAGCCAACTTGGACCCAGGGGTTACAACAGGATTGGTACCCAAGTCTTCCACTAGTTCAGAGATAGGAACGTTGTCAGCATCTACTTTGGGTAAGAGAATCATAAAATCCCTCTTCTGATAGCGGGAGACATGATGGGGCAAGGCGTTGATGGTGGTCGCGGTGGCACATATTTGATCCATTGATACTTGGATGGAGAACCAGGCCTTGTGATGAGCGGAACCTGAATCCAAGCCTGATCTAAAGGCTTCCTGAAGCATATTAATAGAGAGACCAGATGCGGGGCCAGTTCACAGAAGGTAGAAATCAAAGAAACCAGGATGGGGGCTTCGGCCATGGCATAAATCAGTCTGAATAGGTGGTCCAATTGTGACACAGGGGGTTTCAGGGCAGCTGACATGACAGCCATCAGTGGGGTGGATTCTCATGCTTGTGAGGAAGAGCGCAAAAGACCTCTCACCCAACGGCGGCCATCCCCATCCACAGCGTCTAACAACGCGAGCCCTTATTGGGCATGGGATAACGCAGAAGTGTTATTAAGTGCAATTGCTGTATGCATTTACACTTCGGCGAGCATGTCAAGAACTTGATTGGTGATCTCTCAGGAGGGAACACTCGAACTTCCCTCCAGGCTAGTGGAAGGGGGTGGAGATGCAATCCGCGCAGCTTGGGTGGATTGAAGAAGAATCTCCAAGGTAGAGCGGACACTTCTCCCAAAGTTGGAAAGTGACCAAACAGACAACAAACAGCAAACTACTGATTGTACATTTATTTGGTAAAGGGTAACCACTGCAGCGCCCAGTTCAAAGAACAAGGCGGAAGTGGCTGGAAATAATTGTTGGTCAATTATGTCATGGAAGTGGAAGAAGAAGTTTAGACTGGCCTGCCAGTTGGGATGCGTAAGCATCCAAAAAGCAAGCCAGAATGCCAGAGGCATTGCTGACCAAATGACTTGATATGGTGCCAGGCATTGGCAAACAATAAATTGTTGATGCAACACAACATTGAGTATGATCCCAATGATGAACCACAATGAGCCCACTCCTGACCCAGGAGGTCTTGCTTCAGGGGGTGGGATTAAAGAGATGGTTTTGATGAGTTCTTCAGCATATGGGGTCATTTCAACTGAGGAGGCAAGGAGACAGATTCTCTCTTGAAATTGGTGGACATAATGCCACAAGATTCCCATGTACTGTTGCCGGAAGTTCGTGATAACAGGGTTGTGGAGCCAAAAATATCAGATTCACTGAATTCAATTTACGATGGAGGGAGTCATAGTGACCAAAAGTACTGGTAGAGCCCATCCGGTATATGGACTGACAGGCCACCAGGGAAATGCCATCAGGGATGCAGTCAGAAGGGATAAACTAATAAAATAAGTTTGGTTTTTTGGCAAAATTTTATTGAAAGGAAATGAAGAAAATTGACCAACAATTTTCTCAGTGCTATGCAACTGATTAAATAGTGGTTGATTGGGGTAGTGACAAGCCAGGATCAGGACCCTCAATTTCAACCTAACTGGCAAATTATTCAGGAATGGGCGGGTTTGTTCCTTGAGAACTGGCATCAAAAAATTTGGCGGTGGGCCAAGTCACTGTTGGTTTGACCTCAAATATCCAAACCGAGGCTCAGGTATTTCTCTGATGGTTAGCAATGGCGTTTGTCCTGATGAGCGATGGGAATCCCCCAAGGCCACCCCACATAGGGATGGGTTCATTTGGTTAGGAATGGGTTCGGGATGCCCAACCTGCCCATGCTCAGTCGCTGGGCCATTCATTTGGTCAGTAGCATCACCTCAGCTGCAACACCCGAATTGTCAACAGGGGACTTTGAACCCTCATCAAAAGTGTCCAATGCTATAGCCTGCCCATCAAGGATGATCCTTGACGACTTTGGTAGGGAGGTGATTTACTTGATTGACCCATTAGTTGAATTGGAATTATCAGGCGTTCCAACTGATAACTCAGTCTTCATGCCTTTCTGGCCACTTGAGATCCAAGCATCGGCCAGATTACCACTCAAATAAAAAATTGATTGATTTCAATTTGAAAATATTGGTGCAGATTTTGCTGATTCCCCATAACAGTTCTGCCAAGGTAAGTGTGGGTACTGGGGGTGGGATCCAAAGCAGAAGGGCTGTTACCCAGTGCTCGTCAACTACATGAGCGAGATCGCCCTGAGTAATGAGGGGTACCGCCATCCTCTTCAGTGTCTTCTTACTCAGGAACAGGAAAATGGCCCAATCAATGGCCAGAGGATGTTCCTCGGGACTTGCAAACACCTTGGCACCATTAGCCCTATATAAGGGCGCTGCCACCTTGGAAAGATTGGGCGTTAACTTCTTGAGGAACATACACATCCCAACAAAACTCCTCAATTCCTTTACTGACATGGGGGTGGGCCACTCACTAATTGCCTTCTCCTTGTCTGGAGCTATCATATGTCCTTGTTCAAACACGACTTTGCCCAGAAAAGTGACCTGGGACTTAGAGAATTCACATTTGCTAATCTTTAGCGTAAGGCGTGCTGCCCTTAACCTCTCCACCTCATGCTGAAGGTGTACTGCATGTGACTCATGATCAGGGGAAAACATCAGGATATTGTCCATGTAGAGAACCGCGCATACCCCCAACAAGTCTCCCAATGCAGCATCAATGCGGCTTTGAAAGATGCCAGGGGCATTCTTAAGCCCAAAGGGCATGCCCAAAACTGGAAAATTCCTTTTCTGGTACAGAATACGGTTAACCACTCCTGTCCCTTCTTTATCATGATCTGACTGAATGCATTGAGACAATCTAGCTTGGAGAAGACTTTAGCCTTTTCCACATAACGCGCAATCTGTGAATCTAAAGGGATGGGATGGAGGTCTGGTACAGTGACACTGTTTAAATTCCCATAATCTACATAAGGACGTAAAGTTCCATCAGTTTTCTCAACAAAGAGAAGTGGGGAGAAGACAGGGGAGTTACGCTGAAAGATTTCCCCTTTAGCTAACTGCTCCTTCATCCACACATCTAAGTCCGCTTTCTCCCAGACAATCAATGGGTAAATGGGGGAAGATATACGCACCAGATCCACAGTGAGCTTAAACTCACAATTGAACTTTGAAAGATCAGGTAGTGCATTAGCTTAAGCTGCATCAAATGAATATTCCAACCCCTCCAAACAGGAAGGTAAGGGGCGTTCCACAGAGGGCTTCAGAAAAGGGGCAAGATTAAGAGTGTGAATATTGGGCCAATGGGGTAATTTGCCCTGAAAGTGGGCATCCGCCAAAGGAGAAATCAACTTGTGACCATTTATCAAGGACAAGGATAGGGTGTTTTTTGAAATTAGTCCTGACGTCAAACTTTCTCCACCACTCTACACCCAATATTATGGGGAATAAGAGGTTGTTGATAGCTTTAAAGTGGTCAGACAGGAGATAGGAGCCCACCTGGTAGTCCACTAACCCCATAACTTTCAGCGTTGGGATACCTTGAGAATCCCCACCTCTAACCATACCACCTGTTGAGTAACTCAACTAAAGGTAGTCAGCAAGGTCTTAGTCAAAAAAATTTTCAGACACTGGTATCCACTAAAGTAGTTGTGCTGAACTTCCCCAAAGGGGATGTAAGGGTAGCGGTCAATAAAAAGTATCCAGAATGGGATTTATTAAAAGCAGAAAACGCCACCACATCACCTGAAAATTTTTCCTCTGGCTTGAGCAAGCCTTCAGGGTATGTTTTGGAATCATAGAAGGGGAGGGATAGTTGGCCACTCTTACTACTGAGGTCACATATCCCACCACATCTTCTGCAGGTGCATATACTTTATCATATTTAAAACGAAGTTATTTTTCCACTTCCTGAGTGCTCTGGATCATGGTAGGGGTCAAACGAGGGTTCTCAGGGGTAATCTGATATACAGTAATAGGGTCCTCATCCAGGCCATATGAGCTAATAAACGGCTCTTTTTATGATATATTGTTCATGTTATAAAGCGCGTTTCAGGCTCCAGAGACCCCATACCTGCTCTGATGGTTTGGTGTTCATCGTTGTCCAGGGCTACCACCCCCAATACTATAATGAATGTATCAGCTTGTACCATGGAAAAGCAGTGCGAAGGAAAATTGTTATCATTATCTATTTTAGGTTAAATTCGGGTCTGGACTCCCCAGGCCCTTGATTTCCACTGGGACATGGAGGAAATCAGTGGGGAGCTCCTCACAATTCAAGGAAATGTCACTAGTTGCAGACACGGTATTTATAGGGGCAACCACAGGTGACAAAATCATGGAGGATTTGTCTAAAACCTTTATTTTAGACTTGAGGCTAGACCCCTGTTCAGCTTCAAATTCAGCGGAATTCAAATGTTTAGAAGGATAAGATTCCATCATTGTGAGAGATTCATGCGACTTTTTGGTTCCCATATTTATAAGGCTGACCCAGGTGAAACCATGACGGCCAAATTACCTTTCCCCTTCCAGGTTAGAGCGAGGAAACCACCCCAAAGGGCTTCAATCAGATGGTTGAAGTTGGAAGGGGAGACTGCCAAATTGGGGAGTTTTGCATGGAGGGGTCCAAAGTAGATTGGAGAAACGATGCTTTCATGACGTCAGGCAAAGGTAAGGTCTGGGTTTTTTCACAAAATTCATTCAAATATAATTTAACCAGCTGACCAGCTTGACGCAATGAAAAGAACTTGTAGAAGGGATGGATGGATGCTCTGTCAGGATGAAATTGTCCAAGACATGCTCCAAGCCCTCCACTGATCGCCACAAGAGTGGATGTGCGCATAATATGGCAAAAACCCAGTCAGCCGCTTCTGGAGACAGCTGATATAACAAATCTACAATCCGCAAAAGTGGATGGGAACCAGATAAGTTGTTACTTCTAAAGTAGGTTTTGGATCAAGGGCAGCCAAGTACTTTGAATTTTTGAGTAAATCTCGGGAGAAAGGTGGGGAATTGTGACAACAGGATCATATAAAGTCTGAGACTACCAGGTACAAGCAGGAAGGGTGGGCACTTCCCAGTTGGTAGTTGTAAGAATAACGCTGAGACGCACCAAAACAAAACCAAACAAGCAAACTTTGGTGAGCACCATCGTGGTGGTGACAAACGGCCAGCATACCCAGTTTACGCATAAAGAAAGTCCCACATGGATAATTCTGATGCATGTATAATAAAATGGTTGGTTGACTAATGTTAAGAGAGTGTCTGTAACTCTCTCGTTCCCATCAAGGTGGTGTGGGATGCAAACCCACACTCGCTAGGGAACTAGCCATTAAAGGAATGGGAAACAAGGCACCACAAATGGTGCCAGTAAAGAAGGGACCTAAGGCAAGGGTGTAGAGCACAGTATACAGTACCAGGTAAGTGAGAAACAACAATACTTGAGTGGATCCCAAAGGGGAGTCCACAATAAAGTGTAAATCTGTGCTAGGAGGCTTGGGTGCCTCAATCTGGAGGGGACCTGAGCGGCCCAAGGGAGCACCTGAAACTCTTGTATTTGTGATAGTATGTAATGGCTAACGTAGTTGGAGACCTCATCGAAGAGGTCCATACCCAGGTTTGCCCAAGGAACCATAAGTAAAACTTAAATAAAAACGGAAAATTTATATGTAAAAAGTCAACCAACAAGGAATGTTGGTCATAAAACCCATATTTATACGTCTTTGGGGTAATTCTGAGTCTGCAGAAGCAGGCACAAGCCTTTATGCTCAAATAGGCAAATTCTATCATCCAAATAGTAGAATACATCAAAAGTTTTCTTCACTCAAGTAATTGATTGAAGTTGTATTCTACCCAAATGCATAATTTTGTAACTAGAATGGGTTTTGAACCCCCGTTAACCCATCAACTGAATTGAGCCATATTCATTTGTCAAGTAGCTCGTCCATTTTAACACCTGCGCTAATACAAGGGGCTGGGCGTTTTGCACCTCACTAGTACCAACCTGAACATATTTGGTTTGTACCTAGCGTTGGTTTAATGTGTTCTTAAGGTCAGGGAGGGCCTGGAGTTTCACCTTCTAAGCCTCCTGCCGCCCAGCCTTATCCTTGGGGTTGGTGCCCATTATCATGTCATTTAACCATGACATAGATAGCTTATATGGAGCCAAGAAAAGTTGTTGTGCTCACATGGATGTGTCCAGGATTTTGACTAATCTGGAGGTGAAGTTCTTACCATTATCGCAGAGTAATACTAAGGGACAGCCGTGATGAGTGAGTATGTTTTTGTAAAAACGTGGCTGTGACCTTGGCCGTTTGGGCAGAGAGAGCCACGGCTTCCACCCACTTAGTGAAGTGGTCAATAGCTACTAATATAAATTTGTTTCCACTAGTAGTCTGAGGAAGGGTACTTATTACATCCAAACTGATGGTGTGGAACGGTTATTGTGGGGGTATTTGATTGATACTGGTATTTAGTCTTGAAACTGGATTGCTCCTCACGTAAGGCAAGCTTCCAAGACGTCAACAATAGATTCCATCATTCCATCCCAATAGTACCAATCCTTAATCTATGTGGGATCCGCCAAGGGATGCCACAAATATTTTTAAAGTGAGAATCTTAGTTTTTTAATAAAAGTATAAAATGATGCTTTATTAAAGTTTTTATGTTTTTTATTGTTAAAGCAGGGCAAACCCAAAGAAATGTCCTTTTCTCAATACTAGTTTTTCCTATATAAACTAGTTCAGATTTTGAGACCATGGGTATTCAAGGCAAAAGAATATAAAGCTGAGTCATCTAAATTAGGAAATATAGGTTTTTGGCCTATCAGATCGAAGATAAAATTTTTGAGGCAAAACTGACCCGTGTGGTAATGATTTGATGAATTGTATCCAATCACCAGCGAGTAATATCTTCTCACCTTGGCGGTGGTCAGACTTGGGTGATAATGATTGGTTAATTCGCGCCCTATCATCATCGAGTAAAATCTTTGCACCTCAGAGGTGGTCAGATTCATATGGTAATAATTGGTTAATTTGCACCCAATCATCAACGGGTAAAATCTTCTCACCTCAAGAGGGTTCAGATCTGAGTGGTAATAATTGTTAATTTGCACCCAATCATTGATGGGTGAAATCTTCTCACCTCACGGAGGTTCAGATCTGTGCGATATTGAACTCCTCAAATTTGGCCAAGAAGTCAGATTAATCCTATTATTAGTTAATACCTTTTAAGCCGATTTTTGTGATAAACCATATTTTTCTGATAGTTAGGATTTCACCAGGAATCTGGCAAGGTCTTTTAACTGTGGGTACTCATATTGTTGATATCCACAATTTTGTTTTAAGATTGGGCAGGTGATGGGCCAATCATGGTAGCAGATTTGGGAGCACTAATACCTCTAACATTTCTTTGCTTAAGTCAAGAAGGAGAATGTCCAACATTGCCCCCTCAATAATGTTGGGAGGGGTGTAGGGTTGTAAGAAGCGGCCATGTACCCAGATTGTGATAATTCTTGTAGCCAAAGACTTTATAGAATATTCATTTCCTCTCTTATGCATGATGGTAAATGGCCCCTCCCATTTTGATCCAAGTTTGCCACTTCAGTGAGCTATGCGATTGTAGTAATATAAAACCCTATCTGACACTTGGTAAGAAGGTAGAGTAGCTCGGAGCTCATTGGCAGCTTGGCCGTTTTCAGTCACTGTTTTTGCTTGGCTAGACTTTCCAGCATATAATTCTTCAAGAGTCTTGACATTATCTTTGGGATTAGCCTCAGGCTCAATTATGGGACTTACATTCACTTTCAGCTCAGCAGTATCGACGTTTTCAGTCTCCTCAAGGTTTTTGGTTTGATGACCCCAGCTTTGACTAATAGCTTTTTCAGTGTCCACTCTCCCGGTTCCACTGTGGTGATCAAAAACATGACCTCAACTGTGAGGATTATCGCGTCCTCTAGGATTCCTCTTTTCTTTGTCAGAATGTCTATGGGGGCCACACGTAATTTCAGAATCTACATCCTCAGTGCGCAAAGGTTTAGACCAAGGTCCACGAGGGGTTGCATCCGTGGAAGAGCGATTCTCTTGAGTCTTGGAATGAGAAATGGCTGCCTCCATGGGCTTAGAGGTAGACTTCTCTTTTTTAGGCTGTACTTTGGGAGCCTGAACTTCTCCTTCAAAGTCGACCTCACTTAAGAGATTGAAGGGGTTTTGGGATGTGACTTTCGTGTCAACCACTCGTTGTTCACTTGGCTTAATCACCACCTAATCTGCTGCAAAATTTGGAATACCATCGCTAGCCTCCACTAAGTCATGCGATTTCTTAGTGTTACACCCGGAGGTGACATAATGTAAAGGCAAAGCGGAAGAAGGGTATTCAACTAGGCAGGTGTAGTCATTCTTGATGAGTTCTTTGTTGGATAATACTAATGGAACTTCTTAGTTCATTAAAAGATAGGGACCCTTGTTTCATGTTGATGATGCCTTCATACTCAATCATAAACTGAGTACCTCTAAGCATATTATAATTGTTAGTATCCAAAGCCACTGCAGGGCTGATATAATAAGCTTCCCAATATGAATGGGAAGGGATGAGTAAGCACTCAGTGCGCGGGTGTTGTTAGGACCAGCGGTTCCAAAGTCTTGGTCGTACTCCAAGTCAGGTGCAAGTTATCTTTTTCATCAACTTGGAGGAGATTACATTCACCGGGGAGCCTGTATACAAGGTAGCCATCACCTGAACTTTTTGGATAACCACTTTGACCTTCATAAGTATCCCCCCCAGAAGTGGGCAATAGCGCTAAGACCTCCTTAAGATGAAAATTGGATATTAATTTGCACGCGGTCTTGGGGTAATTTTCCTGGATGGACTGCATGGTATGGCCATGCTGGATAGGGCGAATAAGGCGAGACAACACCTCATCTGCATCACTGGCAGTATCAATAATGATTGGCTCCCCTAGAACTTGGCTGAGATACATCTCTTCCGGTATGGTGGCTTCATCCACTTCTCCAGAATTTAGGTGATCAGGGACCTCCATTTCCGCGGGAGCTCCCAATAAGTAGAACCCAACATCATAGTAACCCCCTCAGAGTCAGCCTCAGGGGTATTCTCAACCAAGGAAAGGTTACAATTGAAGTGGGGGAGACATTCACGAGAGGTGGGGTAATTAGCTTTGCTTTAACCGTCATTTTTTCAACCACAGTAGTTCTGGAGGATATACCCTTAAGGCGCGCACCTATTGACTGAGCTGAAGGGGAAACCACAGTAGGGATCTCCGCTTTGAATGAATGAAGAATGTCCGTTTTAAGTCGCACTGAAGAAGCAGGTTTTGTGGGAATAATAGGCACAGGTGGCCTCACTTCCAACGGTTCAATAGGCTGCAGCTCACCTGAAGGAATATGGTTGACGTCTAACAAAGCCTCTTTTATATCTTGGAAGGTTGTAAAGTGGCGTTTCACTAATATGATGTGCCTGGCGAGAGAGGGTTGTGAAGCCAACCCTGTTAATATGGTGGTGATAGCGTCATCCAGGTTAAGCAGGTTAGACGTAGCCAGCCTTTGAGCAGTGAGATAGAACCGCTCAGCAAAGCTAAAGAGGGTTTTACCCTCATACATGGTAAGGCGCATGAAAGCCTGTCTTTCCCTGTATAAGCTCTGCTTGGATCTGAATTCAGCCAAGAGGGCCTTCTTAACATCTGGCCAGATGTGCTGAGGATCCAGGTGAGGAACGATCAGCTCTTGGGCTTTGCGGCTTAAACAGGGAAGAATGTACTGAACTTTCTGTTTGTAGTGGCGCCATCCATCACAGCTTCATAAACGTACAGAAAGGAAGCAATGCTCCCTTCACCTGGGGTGTATCTTTCCTTTATAGGTAATTTAAATGGCCGTTGCTCTAACTTTTTGAGATGGGAGAAAGAGCTGGCTAGTTGCTTCTTGAGAGTAACTAATCACGTTTCAGGAGAGCTGCTCACGTTGACAGCCTCCATTGCCTTGATACTTTAATACTTTATCAAAGTATTCAGGGTGATCCCCTATAGTGAGCACCAGTTTGTGGGATCTGCCAATGGATGCCACAAATATTTTTTCAAAGTGAGAATCTTACTTTTTAATAAAAGTATAAAATGATGCTTTATTAAAGTTTTTGTTTTTTATTGTTAAAGCAGGGCAAACCCAAAGAAATGTCCTTTTCTCAATACTAGTTTTTCCTATTTAAACTAGTTCAGATTTTGAGACCATGGGTATTTAAGGCAAAAGAATATAAAGCTGAGTCATCTAAATTAGACAATATAGGTTTTTGGCCTATCAGATCGAAGATAAAATTTTTGAGGCAAAACTGACCCGTGTGGTAATGATTTGATGAATTGTATCCAATCACCAGCGAGTAATATCTTCTCACCTTGGCAGTGGTCAGACTCGGGTGATGATGATTGGTTAATTTGCACCCTATCATCATTGAGTAAAATCTTTGCACCTTGGAGGTGGTCAGATTTGTATGGTAATGATTGGTTAATTTGCACCCAATCATCAACGGGTAAAATCTTCTCACCTCACGGAGGTTCAGATCCGTGCAGTATTAAACTCCTCAAATTTGGCTGAGAAGTTGGAGTAATCCTATTAATAGTTATTACCTTTTTAAGCTGATTTTTGTATTAAACTGTTTTTTTCTGATAGTTTGGATTCCACTGAGAATTCGCTAAGGTCTTTTTGCTGTGGGTACTCATATTGTTGATATCCACGATATGTTTGAAGATCAGGCAGGTGATGGGCCAATCATGGTAGCAGATTTGGGAGCACTAATACCTCCAACATTCTTTTGCTTAAAGCGATTTGAGAATGTCCAACAATCTACTCATAAGTTTTCTTTGCCCCTCCATGACCTAGGGTGGAGTGATTTTCTAGGATAGCAGGTACATGTTCTGAGGGCCAAAGGTAAGGCTGCCATTTTCCCCCACCTGCTTATACAACTTCCTGTTCTCCACTTTGATGTTATGGGAGTACTGGGCTAACATTTTTCTGTACAGGATCATCCTCATCCTCCCAGTCATTGTGGGTCATTAAGATGTCATGTAACCTCTCCGCCTCACTTTTATCTAAGTGTAGGACTGGTAGCCGATTTAACCCATAAATATTCATGTGATGGGTTCCAGTACAGTGTTTGGCTTTCATATCATAAGACTGGAGCATTAGAGCCCAGCGAGCTAACTGGCCAGTAGGATCTGTCATGTTCTGTGACCATTTTAGGGATGCGTAGTCAGTAACCACAGTTAAGGTGGTTCCAAATAGGAAAGGGTGGTAGTGCTTTACAGCTAACAGAACTGCCAGTCACTCTTTCTCCGTTACACTATAGTTGCATTCCGCCTTTGACAGCATCTTACTAAAATATAATACAGTATGATCTACGCTTATTCATCCAATTGGGCTAAGATGGCTCCAACGGCATAGTCTGAGGCGTCAGTGATCAAAATGAAGGGTTTATTAACAATCTGGGTGCCGTAGGATATGGCGTTGTTGCAGCAGTTGCTTCAGCATCTCAAAAACGGCCTTCTGTTCCACACCTCACTGAAAAGGAGTGTCCAAGGTTAATAGTCAGACAAGAGGTTTTCTAAGCTGAGCAAACTTAGGGATGAACTGATGGTAACACCCCATCATCCCTAGAAATACCTAGTATCCCTTAAATTTTTAGTGGGAGGCATTTTTAAGATCGATTCAACCTTAACTTGGATTGGTTGAATTTCTTTTTGAGAAATGGAATGGCCAAGGAAATCCAGTTTCTATTGGAAAAAAGTACACTTTGAGGGCTTTAACTTGATATTCGACTTACATAGCCATTGAAACACCTCCTTCAGGTGATCAAGATGTTCGTTAAAAGTTTTTGAGAATTTGATGATGTCATCAAGGTATACAATGATGCAACTTAACATCAAGTCCATCATAATATTGATCCATTGCACGCTGGAAAGATGAAGGTGCGTTGCACAACCCTTGAGGTAATTGTGTTGGTTGGAAAAACATCACTACAATTGAGAGCACATTTCTCCTGGTCTTCAGGGGAAAGGTCCATTTGCTAATAGCCACTAACCAAATCTATGGCGGAAAAGAAGTTAGAGCCAGAGAGTTAAGCCAGGGAATCATCAATGCGGGGGATAGGATAGCTATCCTTTTTGTGAGATTTAATTTGCAGTAGTCCATGACTATCTGATGATCTCCATTTTTTATTAATTAGCAAGAGAGGGGAGGACCAAGGGCTTTTTGAAGAAACTAGTAACCCTGCATCTAAAAGCTTCTGGAGCTCTGTCCTCATTTGCTGTTCCTCCACCTTTGACTTGCAATAAGGTTTGGTTCTTTTAGGACAGGCATCACCCACATCAATGGAGTGGCACCAGCCATTCATGTGTCCATAGTTACTTTTTAATATGGAAAATATGTTTAAGTCTTCAAGGAGAGTATGAACTTTCACAGCTCAATTGAGGTCAACTCATCCGAGATATAGACGTTGGGTAAGGTACCTACCAGGTTATCCATTGGCAGGCCCATATCCATCATATTACCAATGGAGTGAATTTGTTCAATGTCCTCTACAGGGACTAACAAGCCCCTGCCAATCTCCTGGTGTTTTTTACAACTATGTTATTTGAGGTGAGGTTCCCCAGCAGCAGAGAAATAGGCCTCTGGTAAGCTGGGTTGAGAACGCCAAGCAACACCTGAGGCCCCAAGGGACTAACGCCCTCAATACTTACGAGGTGCAACAATCAGTGGTGAGGGATTTGAAGCGTGATTTTTGTGTCAACCACTCGTTGTTCAGGATTAATCAAGACCTCATCTGCAGCATAGAAAGAGATACCTTCCCTAGCATCCAATGAATTGGGAAATTTCTTTATGTTGCTCCCAGAAGTGGTATAAGGCAAAGATATAGCTGAGAAAGGGTATTTGATCAGGCAAGAGTATTTGTGCTTACTGGGTTCCTTATTAGTTAAACTAACAGGAGTTCATAGTTAAATAACGAGAGGTATCCTTGCTTCATGTTTATTATTTCCTCATACTCAATCATAACTGAGTTCTGATGAGCATATCATATGCGTTGTTATTAAAAGCCACAGTTGGGGCTTATAAAATAAGCTTCCCAATTCAATTGGGAAGGGAGGAGTATGCTCCAATTGCATGGGTATTATTTGGGCCAGCTGTTCCAAATTTTTATGTGTACTTTAAGTCAGGCGCTAGCTTTACCTTCTTAATAAGATTAGTGGAGATTACGTTAACTGGAGAGCAAGTGTCTAGGATGGCCAGTATTCGGACCTTTTGAATGACCACTTCAACCTTAGTAAGCGTTCCTCCAAAGTTAGGTGACAAAGCTAAGACTTCCTTAAGCCGGAAGGTGGAGGTTAGTTTTTTAGCAGTCTCAGGGTATCTATCCAAGATGGACTTCATGGGATGAACCCGCTGAAGAGGTCAGATCAAGACATCTAATAATTGGTCACCATCCTTGGCAGTGTTAATAGCTTTTGGACACTCTAGAATTTGGATGAGGTACGTTTCCTTAAGTCTTGTGGTCTCATCTACTCCTCCAGCGTCCAAATGATCAGGAACCTCTACTTCTGTGGGGGCTCCCAATATATAGTAACCAATGTCATCATTATACCCCCTCATATTCTTCCCCAAAGGTGTTCTCCACAACTGAGAAAGCTGCAATGTAGGTAGGGTAAATGACCACAGGGAATTGAATTACTTTAGGGCGCGCATTTACCAGCTTAGCTGAGGGGAAGGCACAGCAGCTCTAGTGAGCTTGTGTGGGCGTATGGTTTTTACTACTTTACAAACTCTAATTTATAAGATGGAGTAATATACTTCTTAAGTTGCACTGAGTAACAGTTTTTTCATGGAGGATGGGCACAGGTGACTCACACCCAACTGTTCAACCAGCGGAAGCTCCTCAATAGTTATAGCTGAAGGTTTCACATCAGATTCTTTTGTTGTGGCACATAAATGAATTTTGCCACATCCAACAAAGCCTCTTTGATGTTGCAGATGTTTTAAAGTAGATTTTCACTGAGATGATATGCCTTACTAGAGAGAACTGAGAATCTAACCCAGTTAACAGGGCGGCGATAGCATCTCAAGGGTAAGCATGTTAGAGGTGGATAACCTCTGCACAGTGAGGTAAAATCGTTCATCAAAAGCAATGGGCGATTCACCTTCATACATGCTAAGGCGCGTAAAAGCCTGTTTTTCCCTTTGAATCTCTTCTTTGATCTGAATTCAGCCAAAAGAGCCTCTACCTCTGCCCAAGTGTGCGAAGGGTCCAGGTAGGAAAATATCGTCTTTTACGCTAGGTGGCTTAAACAAGGAAGGATGTATTAAACTTTTTGTTTGTCTGTTGCCACATACATGGCAGCTTCATAAACGTACAAAAAGGTAGCAATGTACCCTTTGCTAGGGATGTACTTGTCTGTAAAACGTGGTTTTAGCAGCCGCTGCTCAAGTTCATTGAGACGGGATAGAGCGCTTGCTAGTTGTTTTCAATAGCAACTATTCTGGTTATACAGGGGTACCCTGTAGTGAGCACCATAATGTAGGAACCCAGCTGTTTCTTGCTCGCTAGTGCTTTACACCTGCTGGGTTCCACAAAGGTTGTATAATAACTTTAATATAAAACTCTAATAAAACTTGATTTTTTATAAATTTTATTAGAAGCACAATAAAGAGAAAAAAGACCTCCCTTGACATCTGAAAATTCAGTATCTAAACTGTTTTAAGGGTTGAGGTGAATTCAAGGATGAGTTTAAAATAGCTTAACCTAGTCCAAATTAGGGAATATGAGGGAGCAGCCTATTGAAGCTCAAAATACTTGCTTCATATTGGCTGATGTTGGCAGGAGAATTATTATTAGTCAAAACGTACTGTTATATTCTAATAGTTAACTCAAAAATAAACCTTTGACAACCATCAAATCGGGCCAAATATCCTTTCAACGCTCAATCTAATACCCAATTCTCACCTCAAAGCCTATTGCAATTACATAATTTGGGCCAAATATCTCAATATCAGTTTTGATCAAGTAAAGTATCAAAATTCTCTGTCCAAATACACTCGCAAATTATGGCCAATTTCTTATGCACCAAATCTTGACAATTGGTCCCAATTATTGGGAACACAAATAAACAACTAGTATACAAAATCATTTGGGACCAACCCAAAGTTAACGTTTAAAAGTCACATGGACCATCAGATGAGCAAAAAATGTAATTAATTTCCCGCCCTAGGGCAAAATTAGTATGCCAATCCGCGTAATTGGCATGATAGCACTTGCACATAGACCGCCCAAAGGGGAGTACCTAGTGCTATCAAGAGAGAGGCTAGCCAACATCCCAATTAGGGGTACATCATCTACTTTAATCAATGTAATAATTTCACAGAAGGTGTATTGCGTCAGCAGTATGACAAAACTCAAATCAAGAAGATCCTAGGACAATTTTGCGTGTTTTTATCACAATTTTTGTCCCTGAACTCCTCCCAATTTTGAAAGTATTTTGCCACCAATAAACCTAAGAAAAGGTCTCAGTCATATAAGTTCAAGGGCTGAACTGAGGTGGTAAAATATATGTTGAAATTTTGTGCTCAAATGTGTCCAGGAGATGTCCTAGCAGTATAAATACCAGCGCCTGGCCTAATGACTGATTATCAAATAATATACTATAATAAAGGATATATTATCTTATCCTCTTCTTGGATTTAGCAGAGTCTTACCTTTGGAGAAGTGTTGGCAAGCTGAAAACACAGCTTGTATTGAAACTTGCTCTTGGAAGAAGTTCCAAAATATGTTTGGGAAATTACAACCAAAATTGATCAGAAGCGTTGAGGCTATTTTATTAGGCCTAGTGAGTTTCTAAATGGTGAATATACCATAAGCCACTGGCCATATCGAGAATCATATGGTGGAACTTCATACCAAATAAGCATGCAGGATACCAATTTTCAAGCGAGCAATCCACAGATTTTGACAACTGGTGCTCACTCAAAACTGGTGACACTCTCCTATATGGATTTTCATAACCAATTCCTGGTAGAATTGGCTAGATGAGAAAGTGACAACGAGATGGAAACTAGTGACAAAGAAATCTCAGATTCTTTTAATACCAGCCGCTAAGGCTCTGAAGCGGTTACCTCCTACTCCCTGGATTCTATCAAGCGGGGGAGCTCATGCAGACAAACTAGCCCAATTAATCTTACATTTTCAAGCGTAAAGGCTATACTGGAAACCTATATCAGGGTTTTAGGATTGGTGATTCAAAAATCAATCCCTCCTTTGGCCTGTTCTACTACCTTAATGATCAGGCACTCAAGATGGAGATATATATGAAGTAGCATGACACAATCATTACATCTCTTGCCAGACATCTCACAGACAGTCAAGCAACTAACAAATTCCTGGTTAACTTTGTTCAACCTTCACTTAAGCATACCCAGCGAATCATTGCTAGACAAAATCTGAAAATCACGGAAATCTACCATGTGCAAGGGGAAGAACAATCTTCTCAAAATGACCTACTGGACAAACCAAATTCCAGTTTTGCTGATGTCCAAAAGGTAATTGTTAATAATATGGGACTTTCCAATTAAGCTCATGGTAATTAAACACCCTTGAAAAGCTTCTGAATGAAGGAGTCTCAAAGATAGCCGCAGAAGTTTTTGCTCACCATGGGCTATCACACGAAAGGGTACAAACCATGAATAACTGCTGTCAAAAACTAGAAAGCTATTCTGATTACCTATTGTCTCAATCAGAACGACTTACCATACAGGCCACTTTGGGCCAAAAAAATACCTGGAGTTAAATGTAAAAGTTGATGACTTTGAAGAGTATGTTTGGGCTGAGCTGGATACTATAAACAAAAACTTTAAGGACCTTGCAACGAAACCAGTTGTCCCAAAAAGGGATGAAGAGGATGCCCAGATCAAAGAGGAATTTTTTTAAACTTTGGACTGTGGTGTCAAATTACAGGATAGAAATACTGAAATTACTCAGGAAACTTGGGAACTCAGAATGCAATTATCAACTGCAAATTCCTGAGGAGACAGTATGGACAAAGATATAAAAAGCATAATAACTAATCAAGCTTTATTCAAAGAGGAGTACAACAACCTTAAAAAAAGGATCGAATCCCTCAAAAAGCAAGGCTTCCAGTTCTCACCCAACTTTGAAAAAAAGGAAGAAGCTCCGCTTATTTGGCCAAAAAAACAGCCTGGGAAAGTAACTAAGGGCCGAATTCAGGTGTCATAATCCAGTAGTTTGGAGAAATATCATGAAATCAAATCATTGAAAGTTGAAACTTTTCTTTCTCGTTGCAATCACTATTGCAACCTATTCAATTCAAGACTGAATCTAGTTTGATAATCTCACAGAGGAGATTAGTCTGCGCCCATGTCAGGAAGCAGTTGGGCAAGCAAGGTAAGAGGAGCAGGTGGAAGGCCCGCGGCCTCCAACGTTCAAAAACGCCCTGGAGAATCTGGCGGAATAGACAAAAATCTTAAAAAACTGGCGGTCACATTTTCCCCAGAGATACTCGCGTGGCAAGCACGATGCAACCAGTACATCAACACGCCACACTCCCAGCCACTTTCATCGGTGGAATTCGGAGTCCATGTGTATCTGGACATCCAAAAAACAGCCTTATGGGAAAATTTTTGTGAAGATGTACACAAAGTTTTCCTGACCGCGGTGTACGTTGCACCTCACTCCATGTCGCGCGGTTGGCTGGACCTAGGTTTTGAAAGTAAAAAAGCAGCAGATGAGGCTGCAGCGGTGCGCATAGTGGTCAACCTCCCCAAAGGGCAATGGGTCGTCAAAACCAAATGCACCAGATGGACAAAATCAAACCAAATTTTCCTCACGTTTGACTTTTTGCCTACTATGGTAAAACGTGACATTTTGGAACAACACCTGAAAGATGGTCTCACCATATATGGCGAAATACAATCTTTTGAATTGCAACGCTTCATGCTGATGCCACACCTGTGCACCGGCAAAGCCATCGCACTTCTGACCCCAACTGAGGAGATCATGAAGGACCTAACCCAGATCCTGAACTCCACTTTTATTGATATCACAGGGCATACCACCCACCCATTCTGGGTGACCGTGGACAGCGCGCCCCCCATTTGCACCCACTGTGACGCGTTTGGCCATAAGGCACACGCATGCCCCATCAAGGAGGGCGTCACATTCCAAGAGCACCCCTCGGCGGCCATGGCCAGTGGAGAGGTGCACTACAAACCAACTGAAAGCACCAAGGAGGCTTTCCTGTGGGGAGCACAAGGCTGCTACCTATTGGTAAAGCCTATCTCCCCGCAGGAGTGGAAGAAGGCCAAGCAGGCCCATAGGGCCGCAGCCAAGGAAGTAGCCAAGGCCACCACTGCTATCCCACACTCACAATGCCAGGAGGACATGGAGACCTTTGCGGCAGAAGCAACTTGGGAATCCATCATCCAATCAGATTGGGAAGCCCATGCTGAGTGGGCCACTCAATCTGAGGATCTGATGGGAGATTTGATCTCACCCAATCGTTGCACCCAAGCTCCAGTCAAAACTGACTTGGGACCTATCCCAACTGAAAAAAAAAGTTTGACCCGCTCGACGGTGCACTGAACTCATCTGCACTACAAAAAATTTGTCTGACGTCGGGAAAACAAAAAGTGAAGGCCAAAGCCAACGTGAATCTTTCCGCAAAAATCAACAAAAACTCCAATAGCGTTGCTGCTAACACCTGCGCTGCTGTGAAAGCCCATGGGGACCTAGAAGAGGCTGGTGGGCCTGGGGGCCCACCCCCTCGCACCTAAGGTGTGATGGGGGAAACCTTCACTCTAGGGATGTTGAATATCGCTGGACTCAAGGCCTCCCTGTCCTGGGCTAGGAAACTGAGTTTTTTGCAACACAATTTACCCGTGGATATCCTGGCCATCCAGGAGTCCCACTGTCCACGAGGTTCTGAGGAAGCTTAGAAAACAATGCTCACCCATCCCCATCCTTTTGGTTGAAGCACTGTGGGGTGCTAATTCAGAAAAATAATTTTTTCAAATTCACATCCTCAGAATCATTCCTAAATGGCCGAGTGCTCGTCGTCACCTTCTCATGGGCTGACGTAGTGCACGCAATCATCAACATCTATGCCCCAAACAGTGCACACAAGCGTTGGGAATTTTTCTCATCAATCAAATCCCTCCCGCTACCCCCTGATTCTTTCCTAGTCAGTGACATGAACTGTTGGCTAACCTCACCAACAGACTGGTGGCCTCCCTCACCCCACACCCCACAGGGTCATGTAGAACTACGCGTTCTAAAGGCCACCCTTGGGTTAATGGATGTGCTACCGTGACATGCCCCACTGCTCAAAAACAGGACACATCCCCACGTCCATAACAGCCAATTAAGGTCCATGACCCATATCGACCTTATTCTAACACTGGCAAAATTCCAACCCCTCATCTCCCACTTCAAAACAACGAAAATAGAATTCTCCAACCACTGACTGGTCTCAATAACCTACCACCTACCTGTCACAGTTGCTAAGGCCCCACATTGGTGCAAAATCCGCCCCACCAAGCTCGCGTCGCCAGGATTTTCCACGTGGGTGGAAGAGGCAACTTTGGCAAAATTGTTTGTTGCACCATTTTGCGCGGACCCCATTTCCACATGGGCAACTTTCAAAGAGGACGCCATCCGCCACTATTGCCATCTCTCCTCCAGATGCCCACGAGCCACATCGGTGGTTATCTTGCGCACTCTGGCAGAATTGGCCCACTTGGAGTCCAACATTCCAGCTACAGGATACAGCCCTGCATGGGGCCAGAAGTGGGCGGAGGCAGCCGCCCACCTCAATGCACTCAAAAGGCAACACAAACATCAGGTTTGTGTCCAATACAGGGCCACACGCATCACTAAAGGCGACAAGTGCACCGCATATTTCTTTAAAAAAAATTTCATACCACACCAGAGCATGGCCTGCACACAGGTGCGAAGATTGGATAATACCATTGTGGACACACCAGCCGAAGTGGCAATTGAAACGCAAAAATATTACTCCGAGTTATACCAAGCCAAACCAATTCAGCCAGCTGAAGTGGCAGAATTTCTCAACTGAGCTCATACTGCACCATTTTCTGATACCCAGAAATATTGAATTTAATTACTCCAAACAAATTATGGACAGCCATTTGTGGTGCACCAAACTGAAAATGCCCAGGCCCAGATGGCATTCCATATGAGTTCTACAAAAAATATTCAAATATATATCCCCACTTCTGCTTGCCTCACTTAACCAAAGCCTGTTGGAAACGCGCCTCCTACCAGGAGGCCATGAGGCCTTTACTGTCACACTATTCAAGAAAGGGATAAGCTTGATTTAGCCAACTGGCGCCCCATTTCTCTAACAAACACAGACACCAAAATTTTAACAAAAATCATGGTTAACCGTTTAGGGACTGTAGCATCTGCCACCATCTCCCCAGAACAATTTGGTTTCATCCCCAGAAGGTCGATTTGGGATAACGTGCACTCCGTGGCTAATGGATGCCAGTCCACAGCCTCTGGGGCACTTGTATTCTTGGACTAACAAAAGGCCTATGATAGAGTAAACTGGGAATACCTAAGGGCCTGCCTCCATTAATTCCGCCTACCCCCGCTTCATCAACTGGGTGATGCTGCTCACGGAATCTGCAACAATGGCAGTGCGTGGCCCAGGCTTTCTAACGGAAGTAGTCCGCCCTCAAAGGGGCTTGCGACAAAAGAACCCCCTCATCCCACTCTTATACAACTTCAGCCTTGACCCACTACTGCGAAATGTGAATGCCCAACTCACTGGGGTCGATGTGCCAGGCCAAACCCCAGTCAAGATGATGGCATTTGCAGATGACTGCATGGTGGGGGTGTCTAATAATAAAGATGCACGCGCGCTTGAAGCCCTCATCCAGGAATATTCCCAGGTAGGCAACGCGACACTGAACGCCTCCAAAACTGAAATCATCCTCCTTGGTCAGTTTCAGAACTGCTGGCCCCAGCAATTAGTTCCCAACCCGGCCCATCTGCTTGCTCACGTCCACGCCTTACTAACTCAACACACACCGCTCCACTGGTGCTCCCCTTCGTGCCACGTCCTACCATAAGACTGGTGCACCATCTGGGCGTGTGGATGGAGGCAGGCGGATACGCGTCAGCAGTAATGGAGTGCCATATTCTGGACAACGTGACGAAGTGAATCGCCTCTCTCAGAGCCCACCCTACTAACCTTACTGGCAGGGTTGTTTTAGCCAACTCTATGCTCCTATCCAAAGTCTGGTTCAGAGCCCACGCCATCCCCTTCTCCCCAAGCTTCTTCAAATCCTTGTATGCCTTGCTGCAAGGATGGCTTTGGTCAGGCCGCCCTCCACCAGTGCGGCTAGAGGTCATGTTTGGCCCACATCATCATGGTGGCATGGGCCTGCTTGACTTCAAAGCCCATGCTGCCAAGATCCTGGGCACCTGGATCGCGGCCATCACCGCTCCTACACTCCCATCCCAACACTGGTCCCGCGCGGCCTGCTCCAAATTCTCCCGAGCCTTGGGCCTCAAAAATCCATCAAACCCCCACTCCCTGATGAAATACCTCGCATCACACACATCAGCCACAGGTCCTCACGGGACTAAAACCCATTACAAACGAATCCTACTCTCCATGCGAAGCGCAGAGTGGAGAATTCGTATTAGTGGACATACAACCTGAAGAGGCCGCCCCTCTCCTCAGTTCACACAAGAGGTACAGGGGCTACCCATCCATGATGGCGTGATCCCCATTCGGCCCCATGTCCTATCCAGGGTGGACTACCTGGACATGATGGACATCCCTTATTCCACTGAGACCCAAAAAACTATCTGGAAATACGCACACCATCCTCTGTTGCAGCCTCAAGTCCGCTCCCATGTGTGGCGCTGCCTGAGGAGGGTGTATCGTACAGCTGAGCGCTCTAATGCTTTACACTCATCCTGTGTCGTGTGGCCAGTATGGAACGCTGTTCCACCGCCTGGAGAAGTGCCCCACCTCTAAAGTGATATGGCGCGAAGTTCAACGCCTGCTGGGCCAGGATCAAACGCATCCCTTCAGTCTGTCAAGAGATATGTTTGCTCTATCAATGGCCTCCTCCCTTCCACCCTCCCTCCATACTCTGGTGGTTGCAATCGCCATGTGGACCATCCACACGATTGTCTTAGATGCCATCGCAGGCTCCACCCCACCCTCCCAGAAACTGTCCACAGATTCTGGTCTCATTTGGTGGACCACTTTCAAGCGTGGATGTTTGGATACCTCCCACCGCGTCGCCAACAGCTGGTCTCCTCCTGGTTCCCAGTCTGGTTCATCAAATCAGACCCCTTCCTCCACACGTGCTTAATAGTGGCTACGGCCCCTTCACACGTTCCCCCCCTCCCCATAAGTGGCGTTCCCGCTGGCAACAAGAGATAGCATTGCTTCTCTGGGGCGCCTCCCCTGGTACTAAGTTTGTCTTTCCTGAGTCATATTCGGAAGTGTTCATCCCATGGTCAGCCTTCCCCGCAATAAATTTAAATTTAAATCATTGGAAGTGAAACCAATGCAGAAAATGATATTTCAAACATCCGTTCTATGCCTAGAGTCCTAGCATCAATATTGACTCCAGATTCTTCCCAATGGGAAAGAGGGCCGATTATGAATGATGATACACCAAGATATCAAGAATAAGTACAACCCCTATGCCCAAAACAGGGCGAGATGACTTCAAACCATTTAATTACCAAAGTTTGATAAGGATGGAAACGTTCACTTTTTCCTCGAGTTGTTTGAAAAAGCAATGAGAGGAGCATCAGACCATGCAAAAGGATTTCACTGATTAACTCACACAATGGCCATAGTTGTGACCTCATTATACCCTATTTAGGCGACAATTGGTCTTATATTGATGCCAAAATTGCAATAACAAAACAGTTTGGAGGGCCTGTGAGATTAGAAACCCAAAAAAGAGAGCTTCTTAATATTGAATTCAAACATAATGAGATTATTAAGTACTTTGTGGATAGATTCTTCTATGAGGCACAGGTTCTGAGTGGGTGCAATGCAATAGATAAGTTTGACACCAAGATTGCAATGGAGCACAAATATGCCCTTCCGTGGACTTCATAATGTCATGTTGCCTGCATTCAATGGAGTCTTGGAAATCCAAGAGCTTATCAATTACTTGAGAAGCTGTTCCAGTAATTTCAATAACCCTAATCGGGCCAAAGATCAGCAAAAATCCCAATTTTTGGGCCCAAAAAGCAACACTATGTCTGATCAGGGAAAAATTTCCAACTACGAACCAAAAACTCAAGCAAAAACAGCAAAAAGGGATGATTACATGTCACTACTGTGGTCAAAAGGGGCACTTTGCTAGCAAATGCTATAGACGGTTCAACAAAAGGCATGGGGTCAAATTTGCTATAGAAATTAACAGTGACAGTGAGGCAGGAAAAGAGCAGGTGGATTAGAGGCGGAATGCTCTAAATCCACTGATTTTCAAACCATTCCATCTGACCCTGATGAGCTCTTTAGGTCCAAAAATGTTGCTGAAAATAACCTCAACCATATTATGGCCAATGATGTCTTGATGGTCACTACTTGTGCCACAGCAAAAGCAACTAAACCCTTGAAAATTACCAAAGAAGCCTGAGAAGAAGTATCAAAACCTTATGCAAAGAAGATTATTGATAAGAGTTTAGACCTTCAACCCAAATGTTCAGCTGACCTACCTAAGCTTAACGTTCAAGTAGCTATTCCCATGAAGACCTTAGCAGATAACTTCCCAGACATCTGCTCAAGCCTGAAATCACACCTGGAATCGGGCAGCAATCACAGCATTCATACAATAAATACCTCTGAAAAACTACTCTGAATGTACTAATGTGGACATAGTGGTAAACAAGGTGTGAGTTTGAGCCATCATCGATAGTGGTGCTCCTATCAATGTAGTCAGCACAAAATTGGTTTAAAAACTGAAAATTGCGCCTAATGTTGCCACTATCAGGAATATTAACAGCTGTAGCACATACAACTAAATCGCTGGGCGCCTACAGTACCCTACCTCTCAGATTTGGATTCATTTTAGTAACAGCACCTGCCATAGTGTTGCCAAATATGAGCTATGATATCCTAATTGTGACTGATTTCCTGAGAAGATATGGAGTTGTTACCAATCATAAGGATGATACTCTCACCATTCTTGACCAGGATATTCAACTTTACTATAACCATGATAAGGCAGTTGAGAAAATAGAAACCCAGCCTATTCATAGATCTGGACTACAAAGATGGAGTCATCCCAATTGAGTATTGCAAGGCACAATCAAAGATAAAACCACTACCCACACAGATAAATGAGTCAAATGGCATTCCACTTTGATCAAATCAGACCATCACTATACCATCTAAAGAACAAGTAATTATCCTGACAGGACAATTAATATCCTGGAAGAACTCTATGATGAAGTATACTAATCATGATCTAGAACTCAATTTGAACCAAACATTGCCCCTGGTATTATCATTTAAGGCCACGGAGAAATACATAATTTATGTGCAAACCTGCCAAATTGACCCATCTCCATTAAGAAACAACAAACAATAACTTTTCTGCATCTGTTCCCTACCACGGAAATTCACACATTCCATGAGTTTGGAATTTCTGTCAAGTTTAGGGCTCCCCAATAAGGACATACTCAGAATAAACAACGTTGTCACTATGGTCAATTTAAGCAACCTGACCAACTCTGAGAAATGCCAAGCTCAGGAGTTATTCTCTAAATATTGGGAAATATTGCACAAGATGATTTTTACTGGGATGTGCTAATGGTGTCACCCACAAAATTGATACTGGAGATCCTAGACATATTTAATTACGCCTGATTAAGCACTCAAAATCATCAGAAGAAGCAGTATCCAAGGAGATTAAGGAACTCCTTGATTGCGGCATGTCAGTCCCCTCAAAAAGTCAATGGGCAGCACCAATTTTAATAGTGAAGAAAAAGGATGGAAGCAACTAAGTAATCATTGATTATTGGAAGTTAAACAACATCACAAAGAAGGACTTGTACCCACTTCCACAAATTGACGACGCCTTGGATAGGCTAGGGGGCGCAAAGTCCTTCTCAGCAATGGACCTTATCAGTGTATTGGCAAATAGATCTTTCCAAAGAGGAGCGCAAGAAATGTGTAATTACAACCCAAGAAGGCCTATTCCAGCTCATGATAATGCCTCAAGGGCTCTGTAATGCCCCACCTACACTTCAACAGGCAATGTACACAATCCTGGGATATTTGAAATTGTCATGTGTACTAGTGTACCTTGATGATATCAACGTTTTCAGCCGCACTTTTGATGACCACCTGGAACACTCAGAGGAGGTTTTAAGAAGGCTAGCAGATGCAAACTTAAAAATCAAGCCCAGAAAGTTCAAGTTCTTCAAAGACAAACTTGAATACCTTGGATTTATAATTAACAAAGTGGGTCTTAGGCCCCAACCCTCTAAGCTGGATACCATATCTCAATATGAAATGGCCCAAATCCAAGCGTGATATTAAAGTATTACTAGGCATGATCAGGTATTATTGCCAATTTATCACCGACTTTGCACAACTTAGAGAGCCGCTTTTCTATCTGCTTAGATATAAGGTCCCATTTGACTGGACTCCAACTTGCCAGGATGCATTTGACCAACTCCAATCAGCCCTATTAGGCGCTCCTGTTTTTCAATACCCGGTGTTGTGAATCTATATAACTGGACGACAAGCCACAATTATGACCAATGAATAATTGAAGGAAATCCACTGAAGATTCAATGGGCAGAATCAACCAAGGATGTTTAAGAGTTATAAGTATTAATCGCCTTAGAATGAGGCAATATTGGGTTTAACAGGTCATATTGAATCACCTTCAAAATAGGGCAATAAGGTGATGTTGATATTTGACAAGATAATTTGGATTGCCTCAAATCAGGGCGATAAAGAATAAAGAACAACAAGCTGAAACCAATGAGATTAAGGTGAAACAAATAAACTAAGTGAAAGAGTAGGTACCATCTGAGGTCGCTGGGATATCAGCGAAATGAGGGGATTGGAAGGGAAAGGTTTTTTAGAAAGAAAAAGAAGTAAAAAAGAGGGAACGGACTAGAAGAGATCCGCTGAGTTTATCATATTAAAAATAAAGAAGACTTTTAGGGGAAATTGCTCCTGTTCTATTATATATTAATTTTTTACAAGTGTTCTGAGGAACCAACGATTGTCATATTGTCCGCCCCAAATGTTTATGGCTGTAACCCTATGCAAAAAACCCCTTGGAAGATATATATGGAATCACCAAAATTCAACACCCAGACTTTGATTGTGAATTTATTATACATACTGATGCATCCCAAACAGCAGTGGGGGCCGTGTTATCCCAAGTTGGAGAAGATGGTGAAGAACATCCAGTTGCCTTTGCTAGTTGGACCTTAAACGTCTATGAAAGGAACTACTGGTGATGGAATGGGAATGCTTAGCCATCATATATGCTTGCAAGCAATTCTGAATCTACCTTCATGGCACTCATTTCAAAGTTGTTACCAATCATGCTTCCCTATGATGGCTAAACAACTTAATAGAACCTGAGGGCCAATTAGCATGATGGTCATTAAAGCTTCAAGCTTATGACTACACCATTGAGCATCAATCTGGGGCAAAACACCAAAACGCCAACTGTCTATCCCAACTACCCACCATTGCAACACTTAGTCAGGCCGCCAATGAGTATTTTATAAAATTATCAGCAGAGAGTATCAAGATGAGCCCAAATCTGTCCAAAAATATTCTTAGATCTATGAAAAAATACAACATCAAAAATGGGATGCTTTACAAGATCATCAAGTACAAAAAGTATATTTTCCCAGGGAACCCTGGCCCAAACAGACCTAATAATGGCAGCGCATAAGACCATAGGGCATGATGCATTCAAGAAAATGAAAGAGCATCTGAAGCAATTCTACTACTGGGAGTCAATGCATTTTGGAATCCAAGAAACACTAGAATGCTGTGCAGAGTGCCAAGGGAAAAACGTTCCAAAAAAGCACATCTTACCAGCTTGTTTGGCCCAAATTTTCCTGGCACACTGTATCTGTTGACATTGTTGGCCCAATTCCAACAAGCAATATGAAGGCCAAGTACATAATCATAGCCATCAACCACTTGACCAAATGGGTCAAGGCCAAGGCCATTTGGGAAGCTGGAGCGGCAACTACCACCAAGTTTGTCCTTGAAAATATCATCCACAAACATGGATGTCCCCAGGTTATCTTGCCCAATAACAGAACCAACTTTACCGCCATTGTCCTTGCCAAGCTCAACTAACTAATGGGAGTACAAGGTGTGCTTTCTGTTCCTTATCAGATCAAAACTAATGGGACTGTTGAGTGCACAAATGTAACATTGGTGAACGTTATCTGGAAATTAACATCGACCAAACCATCTGAATGGAGTACTTATCTAAGTTCAGCAGTCTTTTCCTACAATATCTCCTACATTAATCAACCAGGATTTCTATTTCAAGTATTATATGGTAGACACCTGGACCTACCAATGCTGCTATATCTGGCCCTAGAGGATCCTGGAAAAAATTATCCTCAGTACGTTGAGAAGCTTAGGATGCTTTAATTAAAATACAAGCTCAAGCCTTTGACAACAGTTTTGACAAGAAAAAGGCCCAACATCAAAAGAACTTAGAGAATTGCTACACACTGGCCAAATTAGTTTATGACATAGTTCTATTTTGCAACACCCATGGATTGGGCCAATTGCAAATGTTAGATCACATCTTGTTGGACCATTTGAAGTGATTGAGAAAATGTCTAAGTTCATTTACACAATCAAGGATATTAGGACTGGCCATATATACAACTGAGTCCATGCAAAATTACTAAGAAGGTTTAATAAGTGGCCAATTTAAAAAAAAAGTAAAAAAACAAAAACAAAAACAAAAACAAAAAAAAACAAAAACAAAAACAAAAAAACACAAAACATTTACATATAATAGTTTTATATATAATTATAACTTTAATTTGCACTTGAGGTTGGGGAGAGGATACAACTTTAGACTCAATGGACAGTCAGGCCAAAATTAACAATAAGAGGATCATACTTTAGACTCATTGGGAGTTTGGGCCGAATTTACCATCTAGAAAACCCAACTCTAAGCTCATTGGGAATTTGGGTTGATGATAACAGACCAACAAAGGCTAATTGGGAATCTTAGGGCTTATGTTTGAGTCAAGAGGGGGAAATGTCAGATTCTGGTGATTGACTCAAAAATAAACTTTTGATAACCATCAGATTGAGCTGATTATTCTTTCAACGCTCGTTCTAATACCTAATTCTCACCTCAAAGCCTATTGCAATTACATAATTTGGGCCAAATATCTCAATATCAATTTGATCAAGCAAAGTATCAAAATGCTCAGGCCAAATACACTCGCACATTATGGCCAGTTTCTTATGCATCAAATCTTGACAATTGGTCCTAGTTATCAGGAACACAACCAAACAACTAGTATACAAAATTGTTTGGGACTGATCCATAAATAACGTTTAAAAGTTTTATGTTCCATAAGACAAATAAAAAACATAATCAATTTCCCGCCCTAGGGCGAAATTAATATGTCAATCCACGAAATTGGCATGATAGCACTTGCACATAGACCGCCCAAAGGGGAGTACCTAGTGCTATCAAGAGAGAGGCTAGCCAACATCCCGATTAGGGGTACATCATCTACTTTAATCAATGTAAGAATTTCACAGAAGGTGTATTGCGTCAGTATTATGACAAAACTCAAATCAGGATGATCCTAGGACAATTTTACGTGTTTTTATCACAATTTTTGTCCCTGAACTCCTCCCAATTTTGAGAGTATTTTGCCACCAATAAACATAATAAAAGGTCTCAGTTGTATCAGTTTAAGAGCTGAACTGAGGTGGTAAAATATCTGTTGAAATTTTGTGCTCAAATGTGGCCAGGAGATGTCCTAGCAGTATAAATACCAGCGCCTGGCCTAATGACTGATTATCAAATAAATATACTATAATAAAGGATATATTATCTTATCCTCTTCTTGGATTTAGCAGAGTCTTACCTTTGGAGAAGTGTTGGAAAGCTGAAAAACAGCTTGTATTCAAACCTGCCTCAGAAGAAGTTCCCAAATACATTGGGAAAATTATGCCCAAAATTGACCAGAAGCATCGGGGCTATTTTATTAGGCCTAGTGAGTTTCTAAATGGTGAATATACCATAAGCCACTGGCCATATCAAGGGTCATCCAGCAGAACTTCACCCCAAATAAGCATTCAGGATACCAATTTTCAAGCAAGCGATCCTCAGATTTTGACACTTACCCATGAGGTAACATTTATAAACTTCAGCCAATCCCCATTCAAGAAATTTATTGCACCTTAGAGGACCCCCGCCAAGTCTATAAATGGGAGTGGTCCCCATGTAGGTGCTTTGAAGGACCTGGTTGTGGCTGGGGGTGTACTTTCTGATGGTTGCCCCAGGGTCCACTGCATGGTCAGAGTAATCTGACTGCTCAATTTTTTGGTTGTTGCCCAAATATTATTCGAAATTGTGTTACCCCAATTTGCAGGGCTCCAATGAGAATTGATCAGGGTCTTTTGGTCAATAACATCATTATTTTTACTAAATCGCCCTTAGGTTCATCGCAAACTCATTAATGGCCAACATTTTCCCAATTCAGCTGATTTCAAACCAAGACATTCTTCTTTTGCAGCTGAGAGGGCAAATGTCTGACAGCAACTATTCTGGGTTCTTTTTCAGTGGGAAAGTTAGGAGGGTTACTCACCTGAACTCCTTCATTTTGGTTAAAAGGTTGTGGTGTACAGGGACTTCTGTAGTGAGCACACTTGTTGAAATCCTAGAACTTGTATGCTCACTGGTACTTTTGGTACAGGATTGCAATAATATAGTGGGAGGTGGAGTATTAAAACTCTCAGCCACTGTTAAATATTTTAGGGGAAATTATATACCACAAGTAGTTTTTAGTTTTTTGAAAAAGATTTAATATATCAGAATCTGGGGAACAGAAAAGGAATTTTTATTAAAATTACCGCCTTCTAGTATCTATGCTACATTAAATCTAATAGTGAGGCTTGAGGGAATTTAGGTTAGGCAGAGGGCATCACGATTTGGCTAAATGATGATTTAGACTATCATCACTCTAGACAAGCGTTTCACCTTGGCAGGGCTTAATTTCAGATGGTAAATTGACAAACATAATGATGTAATTATGGGGTAGCATCTTAATGTATCTCTCCAATCAGCCATCAGGAAAAATACTTTCAGTTCAGACAATTACTAGATGCTCTGGCTTTGATAGTCAGATAAATTCTTCACCCTTTGCAATCACCCTCAAACCTATAAAAGGAGGCGGTTTTTCTTAGACAACAGCACTAAATTTGAGCTAGTGCTTAAGTGACTTCCAACTCATATGCCCTATTTCTCTGGGGGTTGGAAGTGACAAGTGGAACTTGATCCGTCCTATTTAGCCAAGAGTGAGGAGTAAAACTACTGCTCTGAGTTATATCATTCCGCCAAGAGTTAGACGGCCCTTTTATTATTAAAATTCAGACTAATTACACCTGGAACGTTATTTTCCATTGTTAAAGAAACCAGTTGTCCAACACAATGCTTCATGACAACGTTGCCAAAGAAGGATCCTTGATCCTTCTTATTCTCTGCCAAAATCAGCTACCAGTTTGCCATTGCCACCCTAATTGGTTTTAGTTTGGTTCAGTTTTGATGCCGTTTTGCTTGTTTGAGTAATCTGAGCCACTTTTTTAGTACTAGTGGTGCCCAACCCAAAAAGGGGAGCCGCCATTAATCTTTATTTGCAAATGGGCCAAACAAAGGGATTATCATAAATTTAAAAAAAATCCTGATATAGCCCCTAGGTTATCAGCCTAGGAAGCCATATCAGATGGCGAGGAGGCTTTGGGAAACTTTTGTCTGGCGCCCACTTTAGCTAGTGGACCATGGCGGACATCATTGAGGTGGGAGCATCAGCGACATGTGGCATAAGGAGGTATAGTTGGGGGTTTTCTTCATTAATGAGGCCGGCGGTGTCCATCGCCTCAATGTATTGAGCAAGTTGATGCTCAGCAAAACTGATGAGAGCTGGCACACAAGTAAATGACTTGATGCGCTGGCAGGTTTCTGGATAATTGGGTTCGAAAAAAGAAGTTTTTGCTGCATTGATGCAAGCGCAGCTCACACCAAAAGCAAGCTCCTCAATTTCATACTTCACATCTTCCTCAAAATCATGAGCAAAATTGGGGATAGGAATACCCTCAAAAGGGGCTCCATTGCCCCATGGAGTTGCAGGTGGAGGAGGGTGTTGGCCAGGGCAGCTGCAGATACAACTGCCATTTTGTTAATATTTTATAAATGGGAAACCCATTTTTTGGACAAAAATGGCAGGAACGCGATTTGGGAGGGTCAACAAAGAACTCTTTCAAAGCAAAATCAGGTTTCACGTGGTATAGCTGTTCATCCTCATCAATCCATTTGAGAGCCTCAAATGGATTGGATTTGGATAGCGCTGGGCCAGCCACAGGAATTGGGGCTGTGGCTGGAGGTAAATAACCCATGTGCTGTTGACCATGGCAGCTCGGCTGAAACTGTTTCAGCCATCAACTCAGGATTCTGTAATCCAGTTAAATTTTAACAAATTTTTAAAGTTTGTTAAATTTTGCTTGGCTGCCGCTTTGGAAGCAGCGACAAAATTACCCAACGTTGGGGGTGGGAGGATTGAGCCCCATTTGAAAAATTGGGGTGAGGCAGCCACCAGGGCGACGCCTGAGCCCTGAGTGGCAGATGCAGTGGAAGCAGCAACTATGGGGCACTTGCGCTTTGAGTGGTCAATCTCAAAGCACAAGGGACAAGTGTCATGGCTGTTTTTGACATGCTCCCAGAATGAGTGATCAGGAGTGGATCTGATCATGGTGTGTGGGGGGAATCGCGAGGTGAGAGTCACAATGAAATGTGCAGATTGTTGCAAAGGCGCGAGGCCCTGCCAACTGATCCGCCCCATTGGGAACCACAAACTGCAACACAGGGTCTGTGCCATAAATGGCCAAGCCCTCTGTGAGCTCTTGGTGGAGGCGTTCAGGGGAAAGGAAAAGAGGGCAACCTGGTGAACTGGACCACCTAAGTGGCCTCATCTAGGAGCCAGGTATGAACAGTAAGCAAAGGTTTTTTAAAAATTAATTTCATCTTGGCTGCTGCTTCATTGGCTTCAGAGTGGAAGCTGAGACAAAGTACTTATTAAGGGGGATCTGAGCCACTTTTTTTATTTTATTTTTTTCTTTTGATAATGTGCATCCCCTGGTCAAATTACCTCAAATAAACAAATAGGTGTATATAAGTACTTAAGTAAAATTAAGCTAGTAACTTTTATGATACACAATGATCATTAAGTAACTTATTTACAATATTTTGACATGGGTCACCATGGCCATCTAATCAATAAAGTTTGAAATAGTTTTCCATGGCTGGCTAATAAAGTTGAGACTGGACTTTCTGTCTGGGTGAGTAGACACCCAAATCACAATCCAGAATACAGGATATAGCCGCCCAGAAAAATAACTTTGTGTCAAATTGATAGGGGATGAACGGAGGGTTGTCAATGCACAACTAATGTTATTAGCGCACCCACAAGGAGCCACTCAGTGGCAGTGATTGCTACAGAAGGTTTTAAGGAGGAATCTGGTTTGAGCACTGCTTGAGGGTTGGGAAATCCTTGGATATTAGGTGCAGCGGCACTTGCAAAGGTGGCGTGACTCTTAACATGCTGAGTGGAAAGCACCTCTAAGTTCATGGTAAGATCATGACGCCTCAAGGCATCCAAAAAGGGGGACAAGACCAAGTATCCAAGAGCTTTTATTTCCCGTAACAATCACTTTAGTTACTACAATTTGATTCAAACAGCGATTTTTGATAATCACACAGGAGAGATGGGAGATTTTAATAATAAATCTAATACAACCTGGGCGAGCGTCGCATCAAGAGGTGCACAAAATGGTGCACCCAAGGGAAAGAAACGCCCTGGAGGGGGACTAGGAACCCAAGCCACCAAGAAACCACAAAGACACCGTCCAGATTTATGGTATTTACTACAAAAAAAGATTAATACATGTATATCCAATGTAACCAACCCCTTTCAAAGGTGGATCATGGGCTCTGACTCTTTCTTGGGGATAAGTCCCCGATCCTGTGGGAGAAAACATGTGAGGCACAGCCCTCCCTTTTCCTCCACATGGTAAATGTCGCCACCAACAACATGGGCCGTGGCTGGAATGATATTGGTTTTAAAACAGCTGAAGAAGTGGATGCCGCAGCAAAAGTCTGCATCAAGGTTGCCCTTCCTGAGGGCAAAAAATAGTGCACACCGCGCGCACCAGATGGAACAAAGTGAAAACTTTGTTCATCTCCTTCAACTTGCTCCCTACCAACCTTCCTCATAAGGTAATTGAGGAGGAGCTCCGCAAAGGGCTCATAGCCTACAAAGAAATTATGCAACTCAAATTACAACAATTTCGCTTGATGCCAACCCTGTGCACAGGCAAAGCTATCGCCATGATCAACCCATTCCCCAAAGTGGAAGATGACTTATCAAGAATCCCATGCACAGCAGAGTTCCACTTTGCAGATGGGGGACAATCATCCACATTCCAAGTTGCACCGGAATATGAACCACCTATATGCAACCATTGCAGTTCATTGGGACACAAGGAACACGCATGCCATGTGAAGGAAAGCTTAATGGAAGCAGACTACTGTGAGGAAGCCATGAACAAAAGTAATAAAAACTTCGCCAGAATGACCAACGGCCACCATCCATTCCACTGAGGTTAAGATGGACTTTACTCCATTGTGGACCCAGTTACACATAAACAATGCAAAGCGGCACAAAAAGCCTGCAAGCGGGCAGCAGCTGAGGTAGTAGCGCACATGGAATCATCCATCGACCTCAGACAAATTCAAGAGGATATTTTGGATATACACTGAGCCAACCAATCAGAACAATATGCCCAGGTTGAAAATTTTCACAGCAATTTGACTGAGGCACCAAGCGACATCAATCATGCACACTTTGAGGAACAATTCAGCCGCAATGTGGGCAAAAATGCAGTGCACAACTCTCCAAATTTGAACCCCAAAATTACAGAGCCCAATCAGCACCATGCATTGAACCATCATGAGACACATGCGGGAAAAGATAATGCAAAATTAAAGACTGCAATTTCCACGAAAAATTTAAATCAGATCAAGGGAACTGACATTGTCACTGAGAGAGTTGGAGTACAGATGCAGAGCATGGCCAAAATGAGCCGCGGTGGGTTAGGGCCAAAGGGCCCTCCAAACCACTCCTGAGGCGCCGCGGGCACCTCAGTGTCAATAGGGATGCTAAACATCGCGGGAGCCAGGGCTCAAACGTCCCAAGCCAAAAAGCTGGACTTCCTGAGAATACCCCTTGTAGACATCTTGGCAATCCAAGAAACCCACTGTCTACAAGGGGAAGATAGATCCTGGTCAGCCAGGGTCTCACCATCACAATTGGTATGGACGTCTCACTATGGGGTGATCATCCAAAAAAAACAAAAAATTAAAAATTACAAACTCATTGTCATACCTTCACGGCCGCGTCCTGGTAGCAACAGTCACATGCCAAGAGGAAACAATCTCAATAGCATGCATCTATGCACTGTGAACCGCAGCTAGAGAAAACAATTTCTAGAAACCGTGCCAACACTCACCCTCCCACCAGATTCATCCTGTTGGGCGACTTTAACTGCTGGGATAACCCTGACACAGACTGATAGATAAACCCCAGGGGAAACCCACCTAACATTGAATTCCGCACAATGAAGGCATCTCTTGGCCTACAGGATGCTCTCCCCCAGTTCACCACTCCTTCCCCACATGACATGGCCCAACATATGCGAGGGAGCGCTCATATCAATGAGCTGCATTGATCACATCCTCATTCTGCAATCCCAACAATCAAGAATTTCCAAATTTACAACAAAAAAAGTCAATTTTTCTGACCACTGACTTGTTTTGGTGCAGTTATCGCCAACCCAAACCCATGCACAGGTGTCGCCCTGGAGAAAGTTACACCCAGAAAACATAAAATTACCCAAAATATCCGAATGGGTTGAACACGAGGCCATAAACCAAGAATTCACAGCCCCATTCACTTTGAATCCCATTGTAACATGAACAAATTTCAAAAAGGAACTAATCAACAAAACCTGGCATCTCGCATCATGTAAGTACACCGCCAATACAGCCACAATCAGGCGTACCTTGGTGGAACTGGACCACCTCAAGCTCAACACCCTGAGGTCCAGTTATAGCCCCACCTGGGGGTGCAAATGGGCGGAAATATCCGCCCGACTAAACACCCTCATCTTCAAGAATCAACACAGAATCAAAGTATTGAACAAAGGTAGGTTCATAGAGGAAGGAGAAACATGTTCAACATATTTCTTCCACCAATTCCATTCCCGCGGCAACCAGCCCACATGCACACAGGTCTGCAAGACTGACAGCACCATGGCAACTGACCCTAAGGAGGTCAAGGCAGAAGTACACCGTTACTACACCACATTATACCGCGATATGCTGACAGACCCACAAAAAATCACAAAATCTATACAACCCTCTGGAATACAATGCACACCGCTGAACCACAATATACTAGATCTAATTACACGCAAGGAGCTTTGGGATACAATCTGCGGTGCACCACATAGGAAATGCCCAGGGCCTGATGGGATACCCTACAAATTTTACAAAAAATAAATTTAACAAATTGCCCCCTCCTATTGGCGTCTATGAACCAGTGCTTGCTGGAAACACGCCTCCTACCTGGTGGCCATGAATCATAAGTCATAATTTTATATTAAAAGGGTGATAAATTGGACCTGGATAATTGGCGTCCAATTACACTCTCTAATACTGGCACAAAAAATCTAACAAAAAGTTTATCAGCCAGAATAGGTGCAATTGCCTCTGACGTCCTGTCACCCAACCAGTTTGGGTTTATACCAGGGCGCTCAATCTGGAACAACATACACCCTGTTGCAAACATATGTCAGTCCAAAGCAACTGGAGCCCTGGTTTTCTTAGACCAGGAAAAGGTGTACGACCGCGTTAGCTGGCCATACCTAAAGGAATGCTTACACGCTTCCAAACTCCCACCCAGATTCATAAACTGGGCGATGCTCCTTACAGAATTTTCAATCATGGCTGTATGCGGCCCTGGCTTCCTAACTAACAAGATCACACCACACAGAGGGCTCAAACAAGGGGACCCCCTCAGCCCACTGCTGTATAATTTCAGTTTTGATCCACTCCTCCGCGTAACTGACTCACGCCTCTTGGGCATAACTGCACAAGGCCAGCCAACAGTCAAAATACTGGCCTCACGGATGACTGAGTGGGAGGTATAGCTAACAACAATGATGCCTGACAGCTGGAACGCACCTTAGAGGAATATTTCATGGTGAGCAACGCATCACTCAACAAAAGGAAAACAGAAATAATTCTCTTAGGCAAGTACACTAACAACTGGGCTACAACACCAGAACCTCATACCCCCATATGAAGGAAAAACCCGCTCATCTTACCTTTCACATCACCTTCCACCACCACTCCTGTCCGCCGCCTTGGGATATGGTTGGAAACAGGGGGATATGCCAATGAGACAGTGGAAAGCAACCTACTACAGCGGGTATCCAACCGCGTAGCCTCCCTCAAGGGAAGATCCCCAGGACTAACGGGGCGAGTAACAGTTGCTAACTCACTCATCCTCCCTATACTATGGTACCCTGCCCACGCGATTGCCTTCTCACCTACCTTTATAATGTCAATCCGCGCGCTCATCCAGGGCTGGCTGTGGCCCAGATCCCATCCTCCCATATGGATGGAACATTCTTTGGCCCACGCTCAAGTGGAGGCATGGGACTAATAGATTTTGAGAGCCACGCCAACCGCATCCTGGGTACCTGGATAAAGGAAGTCCTTGCCCCAGACCTCCCACAACAACACTGGTCCAGGGCAGCGATAATTAACTTCGCACAGGCGCTCAAATTACCCAACCCACATAGCCCACCCAGACTACTATCATACCTTGCTAAACACCCTACCGCAACAGGCCCGCATGGAACCTCCCCTCACTTCAAATGCATCCTCCAAACCATCCGCCACACGGGATGGACCGTAGAGAACACTGGCACTGTGCAGGGAGGGGATGACCCAGCCCCCACTCCAAATTAAGAAAACCAGAAAACCAACCCCAGAGAGACATGCTTGCTATGACCCCAACCATTGCTAGAATCGAATACCTAGATGCATTGGACATCCCCTACGACTTAACCACACAGAAAACAGTGCGGAGAATGACGCACCACACACTTCTACAGCCGAGGGTAAGAGCCAACGCCTGGCGCTGTCTGAGAAGGACCTATAGGACGGCGGACCACTCCAAATTCCTCCACGCAACCTGCGCAGTATGTGGAGGGGAGGGCTCCCTACATCACCGCCTAGAAACATGCCCCCCAACCAAAGCCATATGTCAGGAAGTCGCGCGCCTGCTTAAGATCCAAAACGAGCAGTAATTTTCCATATTAAAGAGCCTCCTCGCGCTCCAGATCAAGTCACCAATCCCATCTACCCTCCGCTCCCTATTGATAACCATTGCAATGTGGTCAATCCACACCATTGCATTAGATTCGTTCAGGGGCACGGTTTCAACCATCCATGGGGTTATCAACAGGTTCCACGTCCACTTACTGGAGCACTTCCAAGCCTGGCTCTATGGATATATGAGGCCAAGGCAACATGCGCTCTTAGAATCATGGTTCCCACTCTGGTTCCTCCAAACGGACCCCTTCCTTCACACCTGCTCCATAGCAGGGGAAACCCCCTTGGAGTAGCGCACCAACCCCCATACCTGTAAGTCCCGCTGGCAACAGGGGTAACCTGAGTACCCTGGGGTGCCCAATTTTATCTATCTTTGTTTTCCACACATACTCCGTTAATGCCCATCCCCTGTTTGACTTGCCTCAGTTAAATAAAAAAGACCAAGTATCCCCATACCAATACCCCCACTACAACAGGGAAGGTAACAGCGTTGTTATAATGGCCACTATGGCCCAGTCATTATGCAGGCTGGGGAACATGGCAACTTGGAGTGTATTGCGATAATTTATAACAAAAATAACTCAACATCAATAACTTTGGCAAGCTCTAGTTTTATTTCAAACATAGGAGAAAAATAGATGACAATATCACTTTTTGGGGCCTGCCGTTTTATGAGTTATGCTGTTGGGATTTTGATATTCTGATATTACCCATACAATTAGATTACCTATAGCTATATTTTCCCTAGGGATTATATCCTCTAGTGTATGTGGGAGTTATTGTTTGTATGATAACTATTGTTTGGCGAATTATCCCAAATAATATTTACTGATCCTCTGGATGTTGATCTGCTGGATTGGTCATGATTCATCCAAGAGATTTCCAACAAATATATTTGCTTTATAGTTGGATTGCCGATTAAATATTTGGAAATTAATCATTGTAGTTGATTTTAGGTTTGTTACCAATTGACCTGGGAATCTGTATTTTAGTTGCTAAGCCATGAAATCTCTTCTAAAAGTAACTCACAGTTTAACCCTTTAGGTTTTGAAGTCTGCGGTTGATAGTAAAGGTCCCATTACCTAAGCAGGCTGTTAGCCCAAAGAAGGTACTCCGCTGAGGTTGATTGAAGATTGTGGGGACACCTTCCTAAATCAACTATGAAGAGATCGCGACTTTATTTGGTGGTACAATCCAACTAGGCAAATGAGGTTGGTCCTCATGGGTGCGTCATCAGAGGTCTAATCCACCAGCAAATGCTGCTAATTCTCAGTGAGGCCCCACCAGAAGAGTTGGTCGCCAGATACCTATAAATTTCTGATTTCACAGTATAAGAAAAGATCAAAATAGCGCAATTACTTTTATAGTTTAAAACTTTTATACATTGGTGTATAGTTAACTCTTGAGATAATAGTTTAAGGATTAGATATCCTTTGGCTGTAGTATATTGGCAATCAAGATCTCCACCGGGATCTTTGTGAAGAGAATAGGGAAAGAGTTTCCTACCAGTTTAGATAATAGATAAAGGACATTGGGAGAAATTTCCTATTTATACCAGAGTTAACTTCAATCATTGTAATTTTAAACACCTGATTTGCGTATGGCTTAATACTCAACCAAGTTTTGAGAGAGCTCAACTAAGTAATAGTCTTCATACTATTACTACATATTTTTTATTTATTTAATATCAATTATTCAATCAACGCGGTTGTTGAAAACTTCTTTAGTTAACTGGAGAGCCAAAGCAAGCTACACATTAAAGGATTTATTTGGTACTTAATTCTCAGAGTTCAGGCGCTCCAAATTTTAACATATGTTCTTGGGAAATAGTAAAATGTGCATGAACATCATTAGACCCAATCAGGCTCAGTTTTGGGTGGATCAACAACTAAACTGCCTTGATGTTGATTCAGATCTGACCTTAACATCTATATTGATATTAATTTTTACTAAACATTTTTTTCATGACTCCATCTCACACATTGGTGAATCTCTGCGCAACAGTTTATAGGGCGTGACCAAGGTCAGTGCAGGTAGGGGAGGTCCCATTTCAAATCAAATGGGTTTGGCGTGCCCTAACCTGTTAGGGTCAGACTCACTGTCACTAGTAATAGGGAAGGTCAGAGGGACAATTTCGAATTTGAGAGTGATTTGAATGATTTAATTCTGGTTGATATCAACTTACTAGTATTAAACAAACTCAAACTAGGTGGGTATGCCCCTAGTAAGGTGGGAGGCCGCGAACCCCCTGCTGGTGATGACTCCTGTCCACCACCACCTCCTGAAACCCCCCCTCATTCTTCTTCTCCAACTCTTTGGTGGTAAGAAGAGGGGGTAAAAAACAAATTATATGGGGTAAGCCATCACCCACATTTCGTCAAATACATGGGCTAAATTTCCCTGGTTGTTGAGAGGATGAGAAGCCTGTTTAGCCTAATTCTTAATCATAAAATAATGCTCTTCCTGGTTAAGGTGCAGATGGTGCTGTCAGGACTTACATTATACTTACCTCTTTGGACAGGGGGAGCAAACCACCAGGAACTTGAGTGAGGGAGAAGTTCTTATGAGCCTTTGGAAGCTTTATGGCCATAAGAGCGGCAACATTGTGGGTAGGGCGAGGGGAATCAGTATGTGAAACCTGGAATGCCTCCATTAGCTCGTGGCAATGGGTACAATTGTTGGCACTAACCCCAACTGTTATCATAGGAAGGGAATTCTTTTCAGGCAACCAAGTACTGCGCTGAATGGCGGGACTTAAGGGAGCCAGAATTTCGTTGACTTTGCTGTCCTCTGAATTTTCTATCAGGATTAGCTCATGCTCAGTGGGGGCTTCTCCCTTAAATGGGAACAACTGGGAAGTGTTTAAGTCATGGTGCTGCTTTCAGCGTGATTGGAGAGTCAACTCAAAAGACTCATTCCCCAAATCCTTCTCCATTATTTGAGTTCCAGATCACCTGCTGGCAAACTTCCAGGAGGTTACCTTCATACGCAGATGCACATATCAATCATGACTAAGTAGCCCACCATGATCTCATGGGCAGGGAGAATTTTAAATCCGTAAACCTCTTGTAATCACCAATTTCCCTGTTAAAGTGTTTTAAAACAAAGGGATTGGGTACTCCTTATCTGCTGCAAATGCTCTCAGTGGCAGGAACCTCTGGGAGAAGGCAGGGACCAATGAGTAAAGAGGGTTATACTCCAGGATGGCTTCATAGGGGGAAGCTGGTTTTAGAGTGGGTGGCGTTATTATATGCAAACTGCACCAGAGGATTATGGCGGCCCAGGTATCCTGAGTGGCGGACACATAACAGTGAAGATACTTCTTTAAGATATGGTTTACTCTCTCTGTATGGCTTTTTAAACTGAGGATGATACACGGTGGAACAGCATGGCTTTCTCTTCAAGTTATCCAGAAGGGCGGTCCAAAAACGCGTGTTAAACTGGGACCCATGGTTGCTCACCACTCCTTGTGGGAGGCCAAACATGGATAAAACATGGTGAATGAATAGCCAGGATGTTTCTTCAGAGGTTCCTTGCTGAAAGGAAGGGGATAAAAAGGGAACATTTGGTAAAGCTGTCCACAACCACCATTATTACATTAAACCCATTGCAACTATAAAACTTAACAAATAAGTTGACAGATAATGAGATCTTCAAGTCTTGTGCCTGTTGCAGGAGATAGAGGTACAATTTCTACTTGACCTATAAGACTTGGCTTGCGCGCACATCACACAATTGGTGATCTAATCCAGTATATTCTTGGATACTACCAGCTAGTTGAATGACCATTTTGCTGGCTTGAGACACTTTTTAATAAATGCGTGTCCTGCCACTGGGGGATCATGATGAGCGCGGATTACCTCATCACAAAGTTGGGGAGCAACCTAAACTCTTCCCCTGAAAAAAATTGTCCCCTCTATCAACAAAATAGTGGGTCCACTTATATGCTGGCAGGATTAACTGGTCAAACAACTTCAGACCCTCCAAGCAGATATCTGCCCAGCCAGTACCTGAGAAACCAAAGGTACCTCCAGGGCCCAGTCCACCACAGGAATTATGGGAGGAGCAATAGTTAAGATCTGGTCTGGTAATACCACCATAGTAAAATCCTGAGTGTCCTCCTCCAAAGGGCTCAAAGAGGGGTTATGGCTCAAAAAATTAGGTATTACATTCAGGACCCCTTTCACGATTTTGTATCTATAGTTAAAGCTACACAGGTCACAATATGTCTGAGCCTGACTATGCGCTAACTTTTGTGGCTTCCAGAAATACATTAAGGCCTGGTGGTCCGTCCTGACTACTATCTCATGCAGCTCCTTGAAGAAGGTACTTCCAGTGGGTGAGAGACCATAACATAACAGCAAGCTCTTTGTCATATATAGCTCAGGATTGCTCCACGGCAAAGAACTTATGTGAGAAGTAAGCAACAGGATGTTCCACTGCATCATGTTCCTAAATAAGAACAGCCCCCACTGCAGACGCAGAGGCATCACATGCCACTATGAAAGGCCAGGATGAGTCACCATGTTTTAGAATTAGGGTGCCACAAACATATTTTTAATTGCATCAAATGCGCGTTGGCATTAATCCTTCCATTTAAATGGTACGTTATTCCCTGTCAGAGGATGAAGCGGTGCTTCCAACTGCAAGAGCTCAGGAGGAAACTTCTAGAACATGATGGTACCCAAGAAAGTTTGCAGCTGATTCTTCATGGTAGGCGTGAGCCACAAGAGAATGGCTCAAACTTTCTGAGGGAATGGCGTACCCATCTTTTAATACCAGCTTAACCAAAAAGGTGACATTCTTCATAAAAAACTCACTCTTGGAAGGCTTTATATAAGGATCAGCCTTCTGCAGCACAGCTAGAACCGCCTTAAAGTCCTTTGCACAATGCTCATGCATGGGGGAGTGCATATAGATTATTGATATACACCACTGCACAAGTGAAATGAAGGTCTCCCAGAGCATTAAAAATATATGCTAAAAGGTGGCAGCGTTCTTCAGACTAAAGGGCATTACACAAGAACTAAAAAGCTATCCCTTTGTGTACAAATGGCTTTAAACCACTCTTGGCCCTCCACCTGAATTTAACTGAAGGCAACAAAAGGTCAAGCTTTGAGAGCACCCAGGATCCCCCAATCGCTTAAACAATGGTATGTTCAAGGGAGAGGGGGTAAGGGTCATGCACAGTAATGTTTCATATGGTCATAGTCCATTCAAGGACGCATCGCACTACCAGCTTTTTGTGCAAAAACAATAGCGGAAGCAATTTTGAAGGACTTTCAAAATATTTAACCCTTCTGAGGCATATCCTCTAATCGAATTTCCAAAGCTTTGTCATCCTGCTTGGTATAGAGATATAATTAGAAATAGATACAACCTAATTTCATGGTCAGACAGAAAGCCAAGTCATACTCAGAGTGGGGCGGGAGATAGTTGGCTTTCTCAATATCAAAGATATTTTTGACACAAGCATGGAGGGAAAATCAGGGGGAAGCTCTGTGGGAGAAGAGATAGAAGTGATGGAACCTACCACCTTATAGCCGCTAACGTATCAATGACCTGAAGCTCCCCTCATAAATGGTTTTAAAAGGATAAGAAATTGGAGTCCAAATTGATATTACCTGTTGCTGGTGCCATCAACCCACGCCTAGAATTACTGGTAACAGAAGACCTGGCACTGCAATAAACCAATTACAAAAGCAGAACTTGTATACAAAAAAGGTACAGGGCGCTTTACTTCATAGAAATAATTGGGGAGAGAATGCACCCAAAACCAATGAGCCTATTTTTAAGGTCTAAATCAAGACCTTGTGCCAATTTTAAACTCATAAAATTGCCCTCCGCTCCAGTATCCACAAGAGCGTCAATTGATACCCTATGAATATCAACTGAATTTCAAGAGGCAACAAAGAGTAGACATTATCCTGTTTATTTGCAACAGCATGGCTATGACTAGCTGAGAGAGGGTAATCACTGGGACATCCTCAGGACAAGGATCTGAAAGGGGAATTAAATTATCACTGGGGAGAATCTTCTCAAGGGAAATTTGTTGCAACGCAGATAACACAGGCACCAGAGGGTTCATGGGCACCTGCTTCTCTGTAGGTCATACTCAACCAAAGGTACCTGGATATCTAAACTGGGTGAAACTGGAAGCAAATGGGGGAAAGACCTCAGAGAATGACAAAACGCCCACCTCTGAGACCAGGACGGAACTTACACTCTGGTGAAAGAAAGAAGATATTGCCACCTTGGTATTCTTTAATCCACCTAATACAGCATCCATGGGAAACACTCTTGACTACTTCCTGTCCCTACCTGTTCAAATCTAATTGTGGCACTAATGAAGTTGGCCACTGCAGCTACCTTCTTTAGGGAATTAAATGGAGGTTTCTAAGGAGGGATGATTAGCGGAAACAGAATCTTTCTTTCACTTCAATACCTAATTCAAAGCCAAATTCAGATTTTTTTAAAATTTACAAAAAAATGACCTCTCAATTAAGCCAAAACTTACCAATGTCGATGCAATTGATGCCTGCTGCCCCAGCTTGGGGTGGTGGTGCACCTCCATCTGGCGTCTTTCAGCCACTGCTGAAGTGGGCTCAGGATAGCTCTGCTAGCCCTCCAAACGCTAACAGGCATCATGTCGCCCCTCGTGACTTGTCCCACCACCTTGCAAGCTCCCAGGCGGTGCTCTAAAGCCCTTTGGTGCTCCAATGGAGCAATTTGCATTTTGGCCTCCAGGTTAAATATTGAAATCTCTTCCCATATGCAAGCATGGCCATCATCAAGATGGCCATAACAGTTTTAAACTCATCAGCTTTATTGAATTCCACCCCTCTAAGGTTACTTTGATCTTGGCTTCCATTTAGAAGCTGATTATGGGGCATCAGCCAAGGTGCAAATCTATTTTCAAAAAAATTCCATTCCCACCATTTAAGCCTAGCTCCCAGATGAGGCCACTTTGGTGGTCCAGTTTGCTGGGTTACCCTCCCATCTCTCCCCTGAACACCTCCACCATGAGCTCACGGAGAGTTATCCAGTTATGGTGCAGACCCTGTTTTTCAGTTTTTGGTTCCAAATGGGGCGGATCATCTGGCAGGGCCTCATGCCTTTGCAACGATCCACCTATCTCATTGCACTATGCATCTCACAATTCCCCCTCACTTTGATCAGATCCACCCCTGATCACCCATTCTGGGCATGTGTCAAAAATGGCCACGCCATTTGTCACTTGTGCTTCAATCTTGACCACTCAAAGTGCAAGTGCCCTATGATTTATACTTCTGCCGCTTCCGCCACTCATCCCTTGAGCGTTGGCCTGAAGCTGTTTTGCCCAATTTTTCGAATGGGCTTGATCCTCCCACCACCAACCTTGAGGCAATTTGGCGCTGCTTCAAAAGTGCAGCCAATAAAATTTAAATTTAAAAATTCTACTCAAAATATGACCAGATTACAAATCCTGAGTTGATAGCTGAACCAGTTTCAGCTGAGCTGCCATGGTCAACAGCACGTGCCCAATCTGCTCCTGTCACTGCCCCAATTTCAGTGGCTGTCCCAGTGCTGGACGAATCCAATCCACTAGAGGCTCTCAGATGGATCGATGATAATGAACAGCCATACCATTTAAAGCCTGATTTTGCTTCGGAGAAATTTTTGTTGATCCTCCCAAATTGCAACCCTGCCATTTTCGCCCTAAAATGTTTTTCCAATATATAAAAATAATAATAAAATGGCAGTTGAGGCTGCAGCTGCCCCTGCCAACACCCTACTTCGCCAGCAACTTCATGGGGCGATGGAGCCCCTTGTTTAGTGTATTCCTATCCCCATATTTCCCCATGATTTTGAGGAAGATGCAAAATATGAAATTGAGGAGCTCACTTTTGGTTCGAGCTGCACTTGCATCAAAACAGCAAAAACTTCTCTTTTTAACCTTGTTTATCCCAAAACCTGCTGGCGCATCAGGTCTTTCACTTGTGTGCCAGCTTTCATCACTTTCTCTGAGCATCAACTTGCTCAATATGTTGAGGCGATGGATACCGCTGGCATCATAAATGAAGAAAACCTACAACTATACCTCCTTATGCCATATGTCACTGATGCTCCCACACTGATGCTGTCCGCCATGGTCCGCCAGCTAAAGCAGGTACCAGAAAAAAGTTTCCCCATAGCTTCCTCACCTTCTGATATGGCTTCCTAGGCTTTTAGCTGAGGTGCCATATTAGGAAAAAAATTATTTCTAATAAAATCCCTTTGTTTGCCCCATTTTCAAATAAAGATGTGTGATGGCTCCCCTTTTTGGTTTGGGCACCACTAGTGCTAAAAAGTTGATTAGCGGAAACAGTATTAGAGCTGTGAAACACTGCAATTAGCACCTCCAAAGGAAGTCTCAATCCAGGTGCTTAAACAAGGAAAGCATCAATGAAAGAAAGAAGATTTGAGATTATGCGCCTGAAGTGAAAACGAGTAGAGGTGGGCTGATCTCATCAGGGGTTATGACCACTGAAGACACCAAAGTAAACTGAGGAGTAGACACTTCATCTTGGTTAGCTAAAAGCAAAATTCCACACACCAATGGAGGGCATCCCCTATGACAGCATCCAGGAGAGGCGCACTTCAATGGCGCCTGTAAGATAGGATGAAGCTTCAGTATTTGCTAAGAACAAAATTGCAACTTTACCAAGGCGTCAAAAACTTGGTTCGCCACTTTTAAGGAAGGTAAGGATTAACTCATCCCCATTGTGCGAGGTAAAGCTGAGTTAACCCAGGGAAAAGGGGTGCTGAGTCAGGAAAATATATACCACCACCGCGTGAAAACATTGGACAAACCCGTCAAAATACCAATCAAAGAACCTCATACTAAGCACAAATTGTAGTTTTATTTTAAATAAAAAACCATCGCATCAACTACTTTAAAGAGAAGGGTGGATATGGCAGAAACTAGGAGTAAGTTGTTATGTTATGGCACTGGCTAATAAAGTTAATATTGGCTGCCAGTCTGGTTGATTAGACACTAAAACACAAGCCAGAATACCAGGGGTATAGCCACTCAGAAACTTTGTATCAAATTGGAAGGGGGAGAATGGGGATTAATAATGCACGACTAAAGTTACTAGCAGCCCAAAAGGAGCCACACGGTGGTGGAAGTTGATGCAGAAGATCCTAAGGAGGAAGCTGGTTTGGGCACTTCATGATGGTAGGGAAAACCCTGAGTATCATGGGAAGCACTTGCGGATATGGCGTTAAATTTGGCAAACTGAGTGGGAATCACCTCAAAGAGAAGGCTAATATCATGACTCTGTAAGGCAGCCAAATGGAGTACAAGCCCAAGTGGCCCCATACTGGTACCCCCACTCCAAATAAGGAAGGCAACATAGTTTTTATAATGGACATTATGGTCCAGTTACTTTGCAGAATGAGGAAAGTGGCAATTTAAAGTGTATTGCATTAAACTAAACAAGGATATTCTAAGACCGATTATTTTGGCAAGCTCTTGTTTTATTGCAAGCAAAGGGAAAAATAGACTGACAACAGCACTTGTTGGGGCCTGCAGTCTTAGGAAATAGGTTCTTGGAAAATAGGAAAAGTGTGTATGAACCTCAATAGGATTAATCGCGCTTGATTCTGGTAGACTGACACACTAAACTACTATAATGTTGATTCAGATCTGACCTGACCATCCAGCTTAATATCAAATATGTTTCAAACGTTATTTTGGCATGGTTCTGCCTCTCACATCGACAACACTCCGCACAACAGTTGACAGGGTGAAACCAAGGCCAGGGCAGATAGGGGCGGTCCCATTTTGTCCCAAATTTGTTTGGCACTTTTGAACCTGTTGGGTGCAGACTCATTTTCACTGGTGATGAGGGAAAGGTGTAAGGGCAATTTTAAAATCTGAGAGTGAGTCAAAAGATTTTATTTTGGTTGGTATTAACTTACCAGTAGTAACCAAACTTAAACTAGTTGGGGTGCCTCCTAGCAAGATGAGAGGCAACTCTCTGCTGTAATGGTTCCTTTCCACCATCTTCTCCTGACACCCCCCTCTTTATTCTCCACCAACTCCTTGTTGGTAAAAATGGTGGTAAAGAAACAACCTTTGGGGTAGACCATCTCCCACCTCCATCAACTACATGGGCTAAATCTCCCTGGTTAGTGAGGGGATGAGCAGCCTGTTTGGCCCCCTTCTTGGTCCCAAAAGGGTGCTCTACTTGGTTAAGTGCAGGGGTGCTCCCCAGTATCTACAATAATGCAACACTTTCTATAGGAAGAACAGCTGATTGAGAGATATGAGGAGAATCATATAGGTTTATTTTGCTACTTAAAGTTTAGAGATCAAGATTTCAGGATTCATCATAAAATTAAGAGTCTGAGATTTTAGGGACCTAGAAGAGGCTGGTGGGCCTGGGAGCCCACCCCCTCGCACCTAAGGTGCGATGGGAGAAACCTTCACTTTAGGGACATTGAATATCGCCAGACTTAAGGCCTCCCCATCCTGGGCTAGGAAACTGAGTTTTTTACAACACAAATTACCCATGGATATCCTGGCCATCCAGGAATCCCACTGTCCATGAGGTTCCGAGGAAACTTGTAAAACAATGCTCCTCCCATCCCTATCCTTTTGGTTGAAGCACTGTGGGGTGCTAATTCAGAAAAATAATTTTTTCAAATTTGTATCCTCAGAAACATTCCTAAATGGCTGAGTGCTCATCATCACCTTCTCGTGGGCTGACGTAGCGCACGCAATTGTCAACATCTATGCCCCAAATGGTTCACATGAGCGTCAGGAATTTTTCTTGTCGGTTAAATCCCTCCCACTACCCCCTGATTCTTTCTTGGTCATCGACATGAACTGTTGGCTAACCTCACCAATGAACCAGTAGCCTCCATCACCCCACACCCCACAGGGTCACGTTGAACTATGCGTTCTAAAGGCCACCCTTGGGTTAATGGATGCACTGCTGTGACATGCCCCGCTGCTCAAAAACATGACGCGTCCCCACGTCCACAACAGCCAATTAAGGTCCATGACCCATATTGACCTTATTCTAACACCGGCAAAATTCCAACCCACATCTCCCACTTCAAAACAACAAAAATTGAATTCTCTGACCACTGACTGGTCTTGATAACATACCACCTACCTGTCACAGTTGCTAAGGCCCCACATTGGTGAAAAATCTGCCCCCCCGAGCTCACGTTGCCAGGATTTTCCACGTGGGTGGAAGAGGCAACTTTGGCAAAAAAGTTTGTTGCACCATTTTGCGCGGACCCCATTTCTACATGGGCAACTTTCAAAGAGGACACCATCCGCCACTCTCGCCATATCTCCTCCAGACGCTCACGAGCCACATTGGCGGTTATCTCGCGCGCTCTGGTGGAATTGGCCCACTTGGAGTCCAACATCCAGCTACAGGATACAGCCCTGCATGGGGCCAGAAGTGGGCAGAGGCAGCCACCCACCTCAACGCACTCAAAAGGCAACACAAACATCAGGTTTGTGTTCAATACAGGGCCACATGCATCACTAAAGGTGACAAGTACACCGCATATTTCTTTAAAAAATTTTCACACCACGCCAGAGTGTGGCCTGCACACAGGTGCAAAGATCAGATAATTCTATTGTGGATACACCAGCTGAAGTGGCAATCAAAATGAAAAAATATTACTCTGAGTTATACTGAGCTGAACCAATTCAGCTGACTGAAGTGGCAGAATTTCTCGACTGAGCTCATATCCGCACCATTTTCTGATACCCAGAAATAATGAATTTAATTACTCTGAAAGAATTATGGACAGCCATTCATGGTGCGCCAAACTGAAAATGCCCAGGCCCAGATGGCATTCCATATGAGTTCTACAAAGAATATTTCAAATATATATCCCCACTTCTGCTTGCCTCACTTAACCAAAGCCTGTTGGAAACGCGCCTCCTACCAGGAGGCCATGAGGCCTTTACTGTCACACTATTCAAGAAAGGGGATAGGCTTGATTTAGCCAACTGGCGCCCCATTTCTCTAACAAACACAGACACCAAATTTTTAACAAAAATCATGGCTAACCGTTTAGGGACTGTAGCATCTGCCACCATCTCCCCAGAACAATTTGGTTTCATCCCCAGAAGGTCGATTTGGGACAACGTGTACTCTGTGGCTAATGTATATCAGTCCACAGCCTCTGGGGCATTTGTATTCTTGGACTAACAAAAGGCCTATGATAGAGTAAACTGGGAATACCTAAGGGCCTGCCTCCATCAATTCCGCCTACCCCCTCGCTTCATCAACTGGGTGATGCTGCTCACGGAATCTGCAACAATGGCAGTGCGTGGCCCTGGCTTACTAATGGAAGTAGTCCGCCCTCAAAGGGGCTTGCGACAAGGGGACCCCCTCAGCCCACTCTTATACAACTTCAGCCTTGACCCACTACTGCGAAATGTGAATGCCCAACTCACTGGGGTCCATGTGCCAGGCCAAGCCCCAGTCAAGATATTGGCGTTCACAGATGATTGTGTGGTTGAGGTGTCTAATAATCAAGATGCACGCGCGCTTGAAGCTCTCATCCAGGAATATTCCTGGGTAAGCAACGCGGCACTGAACGCCTCCAAAACTGAAATCATCCTCCTTGGTCAGTTTCAGAACTGCTGGGCCCCAGCAATTAGTTCCCAACCTGGCCCATCTGCCCACCCACATCCACGCCTTACTAACTCAACACACACCGCTCCACTGGTGCTCCCCTTCATGCCACGTCCTACCATAGGACCGGTGCGCCATCTGGGCGTGTGGATAGAGGCAGGCGGATACGTGTCAGCAGTAATGGAGTGCCATATTATGGACAACGTGACGAAGTGAATCGCCTCTCTCAGAGCCCACCCTACTTCCCTTACTGGCAGGGTTGTTTTAGCCAACTCTATGCTCCTATCCAAAGTCTGGTTCAGAGCCCACGCCATCCCCTTCTCCCCAAGCTTCTTCAAATCCTTGTATGCCTTGCTGCAAGGATGGCTTTGGTCAGGCCGCCCTCCACCAGTGCGGCTAGAGGTCATGTTTGGCCCACATCATCATGGTGGCATGGGCCTGCTTGACTCCAAAGCCCATGCTGCCAAGATCCTGGGCACCTGGATCGCGGCCATCACTGCTCCTACACTCCCATCCCAACACTGGTCCCGCGCAGCCCGCTCCAACTTCTCCTGAGCCTTGGGCCTCAACAATCCATCAAACCCCCACTCCCTGATGAAATACCTCGCATCACACACATCAGCCACAGGTCCTCACGGGACTAAAACCCACTACAAATGAATTCTACTCTCCATGCGGAGCGCAGAGTGGAGAATTCGTATTAGCGGACATACAACCCAAAGAGGCCGCCCCTCTCCTCAGTTCACACAAGAGGTACAGCGGCTACTCATTCAAGATGGCGTGATCCCCACACGGCCCCATGTCCTATCCAGGGTGGACTACCTGGACATGATGGACATCCCTTATTCCACTGAGACCCAAAAGACTATCTGAAATACGCACACCATCCTCTGCTGCAGCCTCAAGTCCGCTCCCATGTGTGGCGCTGCCTGAGGCGGGTGTATCATACAGCTGAGCGCTCTAACGCTTTACACTCATCCTGTGCCGTGTGCAGCCAGTATGGAACGCTGTTCCACCGCCTGGAGAAGTGCCCCACCTCTAAAGTGATATGGCGCGAAGTTCAACGTCTGCTGGGCCATGATCAAACACATCCCTTCAGTCTGTCAAGAGATATGTTTGTTCTATCAATGGCCTCCTCCCTTCCACCCTCCCTCTGTGCTCTGGTGGTTGCAATCGCCATGTGGACCATCCACACGATTGTCTTGGATGCCATCGCAGGCTCCACCCCTACCCTCCCAGAAGCTGTCCACATATTCCAGTCTCATTTGGTGGACCACTTTCAGGCATGGATGTTTGGACACCTCCCACCGCATCGCTGACAGCTGGTCTCCTCCTGGTTCCCAGTCTGGTTCATCAAATCAGACCTCTTCCTCCACACGTGCTCAATAGTGGCTATGGCCCCTTCACACGTTCCCCCCTCCCCATAAGTGGCGTTCCCGCTGGCAACAAGAGATAGCATCGCTTCTCTGGGGTGCCTCCCCCAGTACTAAGTTTATCTGTCCTGAGTCATATTTGGAAGTGTCCGTCCCATGGTCAGCCTTCCCCGCAATAAATTTAAAAAAGAGTCTGAGATTTTAGCAGAACTCTATAAAATTAGAAAACTCACAGATTTGGTATCATTATGCTTTCTCTACTTTTCTTTTTTATTCTATTAACATTTGAGACATCTTTTGCTTAGGTGTAGGACTAATGTCATTATTCAGAGAATAGAAGCTTTTTATTTCCTTATATTATTATCATTCAAATTATATGAGCTAAGCTGAACTATTTGAAACATATTAATAATGAGAGCTAGTATATTAATAAGAGCATCTTTAGCAGTTGTTGAAGCGCTATAATAGTCAGTAATTTAAATTATTTTCTAGTTTAAGTTAAAAAAGTGTGGAAAATATGGCTTTAATGGAAATCCTGAGAGTTGCGATTTTTGGTTTATCAGTATAAGCCTTAACTTACAAAAATTTTGATTTGCATTAGTACTTTTGCTTCTCATATAGATATATATAGGTCTTAAGTGGTGGGAAAGGGGTTTGATCACCCCTTAATCTATCCATTGCTGTTTTAAAATCCAGAAAAGTGAAACTAGCCATATATTGTTGTAACATTGTTTCTCAGGACTATTTTACCAAGTAAAGATGACAAGATTTATACTTTAAAGATTGAAAGATCTTTTTTTATGCACGCAGATAAATGATCTTTATCCTTGCATATATAGCACAAAATTAAGGTAAAATGAATCATGAACTCTAAAAAGTAAGCTGACATGCACTGCTCTTAAAGATTTAACCTGTGATAATTGTATTACTTAAGTTCACGTTAATTTATAGCTTTGATCAAGTTTTAATAGTATTAGGACACAAAGCAAAGCTCTGTCCTGAAAAAAATTTTAGCAGTTTTTCAAAAAACTCACTTCATAATATTAATTTCTTTCTGTTAATATCAAATTTAAGAATCTCTTGTATATGAGATTAAATTTCTGGTATACAAGAAATTCTTCAGGTTTGAAATAACACATTGTTTTTTCTTTACAGTATAATCTTCTAACAGCTTACCATAAGTTATTGAAATTTTTTAAATTGTATTGACTAAATTTAGGCCAGTACATGACCATTTTCATATATATATATATATATAAGACACTAAATTCACCAGCTAGGGACATAGGGTGACTTATTGTCTATGCAGAATTAACCACTGCAAATAAGTAATAATTTAATCTCAGCGTAATTATTATGTCTAACCCTTATTGCAATGTTGACCTATCTGAATTACCTGTTAAATTACCCTCAGGTCCTTTGTCAGCCCTAATTTTAAATGTTAAGTAGGAAATTGAGTCTTGATTCATATTTGTTATGACAAAAAGTCCGTATTGTTTATGATCTAAATATGTATAAGGGTCAACAACCTGTATTTTGACAAAAAAAAAAAAATTAACCCTAAAAATTTATGAGTATTAGATTAAATCCTCAAATTAAATTAAAGTCAAGTTGTTGATTAGTCTGCCAATATGTTATAATGCAAGTTTTTTTATTTTCAGTTGAGGAGAGTGATCAGAGATCAATAGGTAAGGGGCCACCTTGTTTATATAAAAAAATAAAATGATATAAAATCATCTTTATATCTGGGTTATCTTTTGCTCTTATCATCATATAAAAGAGCCTACACCTTTACTTATAGTATAAAACCTGTTAAAGCTCCTATTTTTACATTCTGGTGCACACTATAGAGTGATAACCCAGATCATCAGATCAAAACCCAAATAATGTGATTAACAATAAGGAAGAGATGTGGATAGTATTTGAAAAGGCATTTAGCCAATATCAAACATATAAAATTAAGAATAGTTCAGTAGAAAGGGTGGTTAGCCTAGTGGGTAAAACTGCTTCTATCCCTAGTGCAGGTTTTGAGTTCGAAACCTGTACTGGCTAGAAAACATTCTCAGTGTGGTATATTTGTCCTAAGGTCAACCCACCTTAAAAATTTAGAAAGGGGGTGGAAGGCAAGTTGGTAAGGGCATATGGCTACCAACCTGAAGGTTGTGGGTTTGATTCCCACCCTTTGCACATCGATTGGGGTGCCAGCCAAAGGAAGCTATTGGCGGTTAGTAGGTCTAATAACACAAAAACCTTACCCATGATGTAACCAGAAAAATTTGAGTCCTGATCTGGAGGTGGAAAAACTTTCTTTGATGGAGTTAACCCTGTTCAGGTTTCATGTCATATCTTTCTTTCAGTAATGCCTGTCCCCTGGTTGGCTTGCCTCAGTTAAATAAGAATAGTTCAGTAGACCAGTGCAATGCGCTGGTTAGAAGATTGAGGTGCCAAGTGAAAAGAAGACATGTTGAAGCAATATACATTTATTCTGCATTCTAGTAAAGGGTAACTCAAGTTGTATGCTGCTTGTGCAGATGATGCTGCATATTATTCCTCCCTTGCAAATGCTAGTGAGGAAGAAAAAAGCTGTACTCAGCATATATAGCCCTAGAGGAAAATGATAATAGTTTTCACAATACATTGATGCAGCTCCAAAAGTTGTACTGCCAGCATTACCCTATAACTAAACAATAAAGCTAGACAATTCAAACTAATTGCCTATAGATTGCCTCACTATACCTCATCATTATACTCCATTCCTACCATTCTTTTATTTAACTGAGGCAAGATGACCAGGGGATGGGCATTACCAAGTATATGTAGGAACAAAAATGGGGGAAGCAAAGATGGATAAAATTGGGCACCCCAGGGTACTCAGGTTACCCCTGTTGCCAGCAGGACTGCCAGGTATGGGGGTTGGTGCGCTACTCCAAGGGGTTTCCCCTGCTATGGAGCAGGTGTGAAGGAAGGGGTCCGTTTGGAGGAACCAGAGTGGGAACCATGATTCTATGAGCGCCTGTTGCCTTGGCCTCATATATCCATAGATCCAGGCTTGGAAGTGCTCCAGTAAGTGGACGTGGAACCTGTCAATAACCCCATGGATGGTTGGGACCATGCCCTTGAACGCATCTAAGGCAATGGTGAGGATTGACCACATTGCAATGGTTATCAATAGGGAGCAGAGGGTAGATGGGATTGGTGACTTGATCTGGAGCGCGAGGAGGCTCTTTGATATAGATAATTCCTGCTCATCTTGTATCTTAAGCAGGTGCGCAATTTCCTGCCATATGACTTTGTTGGGGGCATGTTTCTAAGCGGTGATGTAGGGAGCCCTCCCCTCCACATACTACGCAGGTTGCATGGAGGGAATTGGAGCTGTCTGCCATCCTATGGGTCCTTCTCAGGCAGCGCCAGGCATTGGCTCTTACTCTCAGCTGTAGGAGTGGGTGGTGCGTCATTCTCCATACTGTCTTCTGTGCGGTTAGGTCATAGGGAATGTCCAACGCATCTAGGTATTCAATTCTAGCAATGGTTGGGGTCGTAGCAAGCATGTCTCTCTGGGTGTGGTTTTCTGGTTTTCTTAATTTGAAGTGGGAGCTGGGTCGTCCCCTTCCCTGCACAGTGCCAGTGTTATCTATGGTCCATCCCATGTGGCAGATGGCTCGGAGGATGCGTTTGAAGTGAGGGGGGTTCCATGTGGGCCCATTGTGGTGGGGCGTTTATCAAGGTATGATTGTAGTCTGGGTGGGCTATGTGGGTTGGTTATTTTGAGCACCTGCGCAAAGTTAGTCCTCGCTGCCCTGGACCAGTGTTGTTGTGGGAGGTCTGGGGAAAGGACTTTCTTTATCCAGGTACCCAGGATGCGGTTGTTGTGGCTCTCAAAATCTATTAGTCCCATGCCTCCACTTGAGCGTGGGCCAAAGAATATTCCATCCTTATGGGAGGATGGGATCTGGGCCACAGCCAGCCATGGATGAGCGCGTGGATTGACATTATGAAGGTGTGTGAGAAGGCGATCGCGTGGGCAGGGAACCATAGTATTGGGAGGATGAGTGAGTTAGCAACTGTTACTCGCCCTGTCAGTCCTGGGGATCTTCCCTTGAGGGAGGCGACGCGGTTGGATACCCGCTATAATAGATTGTTCTCCATTGTCTCATTGGCATATCCCCCTGTTTCCAGCCATATCCCAAGGTGGCGGACATGGATGGTGGTGGGAGATGATGTGAAGGGTAAGATGAGTGGGTTTTTCCTTCATATGGGGGTGTGAGGTTCAGGCGTTGTAGCCCAGTTGTTAGTGTACTTGCCTAAGAGAATTATTTCTGTTTTCCTTTTGTTGAGTGATGCGTTGCTCACCATGGAGTATTCCTCTAGGGTGCATTCCAGCTGTTGGGCATCATTATTGTTAGCTATACCTGCCACGCAGTCATCCGCAAAGGCCAGTATCTTGACTGTTGGCTGACCTTGTGCAGTTATGCCCAAGAGGCGTGAGTCAGTTACGCGGAGGAGTGGATCAAAACTGAAATTATACAGCAGTGGGCTGAGGGGGTCCCCCTGTTTGAGCCCTCTGTGTGGTGTGATCCTGTTAAATAGAAAACCAGGGCTGCATACAGCCATGGTTGCAGATTCTGTAAGGAGCATCGCCCAGTTTATGAATCTGGGTGGGAGTTTGAAAGCGTGTAGGCATTCCTTTAGGTATGGCCAGCTAACGCGGTCGTATGCCTTTTCCTGGTCTAAGAAGACCAGGGCTCCAGTTGCTTTGGACTGACATATGTTTGCAACAAGGTGTATATTGTTCCATATTGAGCGCCCTGGTATGAACCCAAACTGGTTGGGTGACAGGACGTTAGAGGCTATTGCGCCTAATCTGGTTGCTAAAATTTTTGTGAGTATTTTTGTATCAGTGTTAGAGAGTGCAATTGGACGCCAGTTGGCCAGGTCCAATTTGTCACCCTTCTTATACAGGGTTATGACATATGATTCATGGCCACCAGGTAGGAGGCGCGTTTCCAGCAAGCACTGGTTCATAGATGCCAAGAGGAGGGGGCAATTTGCTTAAAATATTTTTTATAAAATTCACAAGGTATCCCATCAGGCCCTGGGAATTTCCTATGTGGTGCACCGCAGATTGTATCCTAAAGCTCCTCCCATGTTATTAGATCTAGTATATTGTGGTTCAGCGGTGTGCTTTGTATTCCAGCGGTATGTATAAATTCTGTGATTTTTTGTGGGTTGGTTGGCATATCGCAGTATAGTTTGGTGTAGTAACGGTGTACTTCTGCCTTGAACTCCTCAGGGTCAGTTGCCACAGTGCCATCGGCTTTGTGGACCTGTGTGCATGCGGGCTGGTTGCCACAAGAGTGGAATTGGCAGAAGAAGTATTTGAGCATTTTTCGCCTTCCTTTATGAACTTACCTTTGTTCAATACTTTGATTCTGTGCTGGTGCTCAAAGATGATGGTGTTTAGATGAACAGATATTTCCACCCATTTGCACCCTCAGGTGGGGCTATAACTGGACCTTGGGGTGTTGAGCTTGAGGTGGTCTAGTTTCTCCAAGGTACGCCTAATTGTGGCTGTGTCAGTGGTGTACTTACGTGATGCAAGATGTCAAGTTTTGTTGATTAGTTCAGCTTTGAAATTTTCCCAGGTTTCAATGGGCCTTGAAGTGAATGGGGCTGTGAATTCTTGGTTTGTGGCCTCATGTTCACCCATTCTGATATTTTGGGTAATTTTATGTTTTCTGGGTGTAACTTTCTCCAGGGCGGCACCTGAGCATGGTTTGGGTTGGCGATAACTGCACCAAGATGAGTCAGTGGTCAGAAAAATTGATTTTTTTTGTTGTGAAGTTGGAAATGTTTGATTGGTGGGATTGCAGAATGAGGATGTGATCAATGCAGCTCATTGATATGAGCGCTCCCTCGCATATGTTGGCCCATGTCATGTGGGGAAGGAGTGGTGAACTGGGGGGAGAGCATCCTGTAGGCCAAGAGATGCCTTCATTGTGCGGAATTCAATGTGTCCAGGTGGGTTTCTCCTGGGATTAGGCCATCAATCTGTATTGGGGTTATCCCAGCAGTTGAAATCGCCTAACAAAATAGTATCTGATGGGAGAGTGAGAGTAGGAATGTTTTCAAAAAATTGTTTTCTCTCAATTGCGGTGCACGGTGCATAGATACATGCTATCAAAATTATTTCCTCTTTGCATGTGATTGTTGCTACCAGGACTCAACCATGTAAGTGTGATGACAAATTTGCAACTTTAAATTTTTTGTTGTTTCAGATGATCACCCCACAATGAGGCATCCATACTGATTGTGATGGTGCGACCCTGGTTGACCAGGATCCTTCTTCCCCTTGTAGACAGTGGGTTTCTTGGATGGCCAAGATGTCTACAAGAGGTTTTCTCAGGAATTCCAGCTTTTTGGCTTGGGACATATGAGCCCTGGCTCCCGCGATGTTTAGTGTCCCTATTGACACTGAGGTGCCCGCAGCGCCTCAGGAGTGGTTTGGAGGGCCCTCTGGCCCTATCCCACCACGGCTCATTCTGGCCATGCTCCATTTCTGTACTCCAACTCTTTCGCTGCCATTGTTGGTTCCCTTGATCTGACCCAATGATTCACAGGAATTGCAGTTTTTTGCATCTGTGTCAACCTTTCCCACACAGTTCTCATGTTGATTTGATGCAGATTGTTGATTGGATTCTATATTTTTGAGGTCAACTTTGGTGAATTGTGCACCACATTTTTGCCCAAATTGTGGTTGCATTGCTCCTCAGTATGTGCATGACTGATGTTGCTTTGTGACTCGGTCAGGTTACTGTGAAAATTTTTGACCTGGGCATATTGTTATGATTGGTTGGCTCAGTGAATATCCAAAATATCCTCCCAAATTTGTCTGGGGTTAATGGCAGACTCCGCATGTGCCACCGCTTCAGCCGCTGCTTGGCTGCAGGCTTTTTGTGCCACTTTACATTCTTTGCATGTAACTGGGTCCACGATGGAGTATAGTCCATCTTCTCCCCAGCAGAATGGGTGGTGACCATCAGTCATTTTGGCAAAGTTTTCATTATCTTCATCCATTGCTTCCTCACAATAATCATTTTCCACTAAGCCCTCTTTCACAGGGCATGCGTGTTCCTTGTGGCCCAGTGAGCCACAGTGGTTGCAAATGGGCGGTGAACATTCTGGTGTAACTTGGAATGCGGCTGACTGGCCCCCATCTGCAAAGTGAAATTCTGCTGTGCGGGGAATTCTGGATAAGTCCTATTCCACTTCTGGGAAGGGGTTGATTATGGCGATAGCTTTGCCTGTGCACAGGTTGGCATCAGGCGAAATTGCTGTAATTTGAGTTGCTGAATTTCTCCATAGGCCATGAGACCTTTGCGGAGCTCTTCCTCAATTACTTTACGAGGAAGGTTGGTGGGGAGCGAGTCAAAAGAGATGAACAAAGTTTTTGCTTTGTTCCATATGGTGCATGCGGTGCACACAATTTTTTTGCCCTCATGGAGGGAAATTTCCACACAGACTTTTGCCGCGGCATCAGCCTCATTGGCTGTTTTGAAACCAATATTGATCCAGCTGCAGCCCATGTTGTTGGTGGCTATGTACACCGTGTGAGGGAAAAGTGAGGGCTGTGCCTCACATGTCTTCTTCCACAGGGTTAGTGACTCATCCCCAAGGAAGAGTCTAATCCCATGCTCCACCTTTGACAAGGGTTGGTTGAACTGAATGTACATATATTGCGCGTGCTTTACAATGAATACCATAAACCCAGACAGTGTCTGGCTTGTGATTTCTTTGTGGATTGGGTTTCTGGTCCCCCTCCAGGGCGTTTCTTGCCCTTAGTTGCACCGTTAAGTGCACCACTCACTGCGACGCTCACCCATGTTGTATTATTTTTATTGATAAAGTCACCCATCTCTCCTGTGTGTGAGTATCCAAATTTGTGTTTGAATCAAATTGTAGTAACTAAAGTGATTGTTATGAGAAAGAAGAGCTCCCCATTCCCACCATTCTAGTAATTACAATTTTATTAAACACTTTAGGGTTTTCTTCTAATGCTGAAGATTTAAAACCTCCTGACCCAACAATTGGAATGCTAAAGTAAATTATAAATTTGATTAGCAAGAAACTTTAGTGTAGATTTAAAACATGGACTGAATAAATGGTATTTAACAATAACTAACTATCAAGGAAAAGGCACCTGGATTAGGTTTGATACCAAGGATCTAAACTGCTAAGCCAGTATAAATCATATACACAAATATTTAACCAATAGTTTCTGACTTAGAAATAATTTAAAGATGCCAAATCTATCTAAAAATCTAGGTGATTGCATAATAATTTTTTACACAAAATCAAGTTGATGGCCAACCCTGCTAACCCAAAATAAATTATTTGATTAATTATCAATCATCTTTTACTCAAATATTCAAGTGTTTACCCAATAAATTTTGCCATAGAATTATAATTAAAACTGAATCACCCAATCCAATATCTAAAACAAATCAAACTGAGGACTAAGCCTCAAACTTTCAATTGATGTTAATTGTGAGTCAGCATTCCACTAAAAGCACGATGAACTTAACCTTTGGGACAAAAAACTTATCAGAAAGATCCCACTTTTGTCCCAGTTTGCAGTTCCCTTGCAGCCCATAACCTTACTGTTGATAATATTGGAGTAGCCTCAATCCATGGTACTGGCATCACAGCTATCTAAAAGACTGAGTTGGACACTAACAATAAACTGGTCCAACATTATTCTACGCCATTTATAGATTTTTCAAAATCACCTACAACTTTAAGGATAATACATTCAGGATGAAAGTCACAATCACTAGCAAAAACCTAATAAAATTGGCCCACCAACCCTATAAACATCCTTGGCACTTCTCTTAGATACCATATTGTTGCCAGAAAATTGTCACTATCAGTACTGCTGCATTTCTATGTTGATGGGGAGCATATATGAATAGCATTACAACTCCACAACAAATTTACTATTTGGTTTAACATCTGTCACCTTTTGTGGGCAATGTGGAAGTATCCTGCCTATCAGGCCAAGATGTCTTGATTGTCCCAGGCCTTGGACTTCTTTGGATGGCTTTTCAACTTGGTCATTAACAACCTCGCTTATTTTCTGGACATGTTGCTATCTAAACTGATAGAAATTATCTTTCTTCAGGATAAGATGGAGAATTACATATTGTGGAGGGCTTACCAGAGCAGCATCTAGTGCTTCTGCATGCTTCTGATCATCAATCTAAGATGTACATGGAATTAATTAATAAGAGTGTAAATCTGCCTTTGCATATGACTAAACCCCTTCCTTCACCTTTCCAGTCACCTGAGATTATAGCTTGCCTTGCTGCCTTTAATGGCTCATGCTTTTCAATACTCAACGGCAAATTTTTAAGCAGTATTGGTTCTGCCCTAATGTTCTGTAATATATAAGTATCATCATATAAAGAACGTTATAGGTTATAACCCTCCTCTTATGAATTCATGCTGATGGTGGATGGTGACACTGTGGTGGTGCCTGGCTCCCTCAATCAGCTGATATTGTTATTGCAGTTCAATTTCAAAAAATTGGCATGTGTGGAGAAATATTCCTCATGAATAAGAAGGTGATCTTGGCCATCTTTATTTAATTAAAGCGCTTTATCTTGTAACATCTTGCCAGAGACTACAAGTTGCTGTTTGGCTTTATCACATGCTTACTATGGTGCTTCTTAATGTGTTGCATTCACTTTCTCATTACCAAAATCCTACTGCTTTCTCACAAGCGCCATAATTGACCATTATGCAGAGAACTGCATTGATACACTGCTTAAGATGAATGCAGAGGTTTGGATTATCAATAGGGTACATGCCAAGTTTTTGCAACTCTATCATATATAAATGATTAATTATAACGTGGATTTCAAGCCAAACCACGGATAATGACTGATGGAACAACAAGGTTTCATACTGAAGAACAACTACCTATCAGAACTCTTTTATCTAGTCAAGAAGAGGGAAATTCAAAAATTGGATTGACTAGATTTAGGACTAACAAATGAACACTTCTCTATATATAAAAGATATTGGCACTAAATTCACTAACCTAGGGACATGAGGGTGATTAATTGTATATGCAGATATAACCACCATGAATGATGAATAACTAGCTTTTAGTGTAACCATCATGTCCAAATATTATTATAATGTTGACCTATATTTGAATTACTTGTCAAATTTTACCCCTCAGCCCACTATGTCAGTCCCAATTTATTATATATGGATAGAAATTAAAATTTAATCTAATTATGTTGATTATAAATAGTCCAGAATGTTTGAGAACCAGTTGAGATTAATGTTTGACAGTCTGTACTTTGACTAAAGAAAGACATTTATAGAAAAAAATTATGAGATTAAGACTTAAAACCTTCATTTAAAACCTAAATAAAGTTGTTGTTTAGATTAACATTAAGTTTATTATAACCAGTTAATCAGCTTACTTTGATTGAGTGACCAGAGATTTTTAGGAAAGAGGACACCTTGTTTAGAAAAAAGGGATAAAATGATATAAATTCATTATTGGATCTGGACTATCACAATCTCAGATTTACATACAAGAGAACCTACAAACCATACTTCAATACAACCTGTACAAATCCCAATTTGTACAGATGTTATAGATGTCCTATAAGGTCATCAATTATAGAATTTATCAAGGAATCTTCTGATTTGATAGAAGTAGAAACCCAGATCAATATTAATATCACAACATAGGCTCTAACTTTTTTGGAATATGGATAGTTTAAAAAAAGGTGGGCACACATAGGAGGTCTGGAGTCCTAAGAAACCAGTGGCCTAGTAATTTAGAAGTTTTGGTAGGTACCATATGCCATCTCTCTAAGGGTCCCCCATATCAAGATATCCTTTGTAGGCCAACAACTTCAATATTGGCCAACTGGCAAGCTATGTTTGATATTTAGGCAAGTTATGGATATAATAACAAGATTGTTAATTTAAAATAGAAATCATTTTCTACTTGCATATGTATTAATGTGAGTGGCAGATTGATGATGTGTACCTTTGTTACAGAGAAACCTAATAATTTAAACATTAATTTGTACTTGGTATCAATTTTAAATTAGTATTAAAAATCAATGATGGCATATCTGTTATCTCAAAAATATAAAGGTGAAAATACAAAAATGAAGTGAAGATGAAACTTCAAAATAGAACAGCTAAACTATATTTTTTGTGATAATAATTTTAAATGTATAAAGTGGATAATGGTTTACTTATGTACAAGATTGTAAAATTACTGCTCATATATGATTTCTATTTTAATGCTAGAAAAACTTACAATTGCATAATAGTATACATTTAAGTTAGGACAGTAGGCTTCTGATTGAAGATTACAGTCTATGGGGCATAGAGAACCAAACAAGATTTCACACAACCTAGAGTAATCTGAGTGTTGGATAAGACAAGGTATGGCTTTGGGTGAAGGTGTAATATTTTGTATTAGCTTAAAACTTTTTTTCATAAAGAAGGATATAACCCTCTAGTTTTAGTAATACTTGATTCATTGAGTCACACTGGTATCTATTAAGGAAGGCAAGACATTAAATCTATGGGACCATCTAGTACTAAAAAGACATTAAATCTATCATCCGCTATATATTTTATGGGTAACTCTTGAGTAAACCCATAATAATGCACCAAGTTTTTACTCAAAAAATGAAAAGCAAAGTAATAGGTTTTTAAAGGCATGGTCAGATGGACTATTTAAGTGAGTAATTAGATATGAAATTGGTATACTATAGAAAATTTAGGATAGCCAAGACAGGTAAGATGATGATTTGATAACACAAAGGAACTGTTATAATTCAATTGTATATATTATTAGAGATGAATATAACTTGAGATAACTCCACAAAAAAGCTAAATGATTAAGGAAAGTTAGAGACTTAAGTTTTAGTATCATAAAAAAACTTTAACTATAATGGATGTCATTATATTCTATGTTGCTTTATATTCTGTTTTTACCATATAGATGTCTAGTAAATTTAGGGCACCATTAACTTCAGGTAGATAGTGGATTTAAAATTATAAAAATTGACCTCTTTAGGTTCACCCTTTTTAGTTAATTTTACATGATCCTTGTCTAAAGTATAGCTCTTAGTGTCTTAAATTCTATAAGTGTTGCAATTAAATAGTTTAACTAACGTTTGAACTGAGGTATATTCAAAAGGATTAATCTTAGGGCAAAAAACAATTTTTGGTCTAAATAAAAGGGTATATGAAATTTTCACATTGTATATAGTATGGAGTTATCAATATAATATTTAACTAAAGTTAAAGATCAGTTAAAGGATATCATGTTTAAAGATGATTATGCAACATGTAGATCTACTACTAGATCTTCTAGGTATCCTATATAATTTATATACTCATCTGTGGTATAAGGGGCATGGCTAAGAACCAAGCATCCTTAGTTAATCCATCAATCCATGCAGTGAGAAATTGGTCTGATATTTTAATTCTGAAACAGTTTCTTAGAACCACCATATTTTATTGTTTAAATGAAACATATTTAGCTTTGCAAATGATTTATTTTTGGATTTTTACAATTGATACTGGTTGGCCTTTTTAATATAGCTTAAAAGACATAATAGTAGTTTTTATATATTAAGAAACATTATTTTGGGTGGTTTGACCTTCAGCAGATACCACACCAAGCTTCTTCATTAAAAAGATATTCATAAAAGATTGGAATGCTTGTTCTTTATAACACTTGGTTATCCTTTCCATGTCCTCCAGCCTATACTTTTCCTCAACCTTTTAACAGTTAGATGTGATTATAAGCTGAAGACTTTTTTGCTATTATAGATAGCTGAGTTTAGATAATAGCCATAGGCTGATTTATAGGTTTGAAATTATTAAGACTTTATGACCATCTAGTACTAAAAAAATATTAAAACTTTACAATATATATTCTTCAAGGTGCTGTATTAGAGACCATCTAGTACTAAAAAAAAAGGTGCTGTATTAGAATAATATAACGTTGAAACTGATCAGCTATAATTTATACATACATGATTAAACATAAGAAAAAATAGATTTATAATTTGGATGGTAATCCATTTGCACATTCTACCAAGAAAATACAAGTTTAACCCTTTGAAAATTTGAATTATGTTTGTACTTCTGTATCAATCAAGTTTGTGATAATTGAGTTAAAGCATAAAGGTTTTGTAAAATTTATATCCTTGGGCTATCCAATTGTTTTAGTAAAGTAAAAAATGGAACTTTAGCCTTAAGATAGTTTTGTGCAGTAAGAGCTATAGTTTTTGTTGACAAAATCTTTGTTTTTTCTCTATACACTTTTTTACATGTTCTATGAAAAAAATCATAAATTTTGATTTTCCTTGTAACTATGTATCATGTCAACTTGATGCTACTTTAATTTGATGCGCTAAATACCCTACTAATTAATATAATCTCAAAGCTATGTCTAAAGTTGCTACCAAATTTATAGAGCTTGTGATATTATCTGCAAGGCCCTTGGCTCCAGCTACCAAGATGGACAGGGTTATACACCCTTTTAGGCCAAAGGGCATAAACCTCAAGGCCCTGCCTCTCAGACTGATTTCTGACCTAGGACATGCCCTATATGAGATATGAGTGGCATCTTCTCCTCCCTGTCTTCCAGGCTTCTTCCCCCAACATACCCCAAGGCAAAACCCATCCTAGTATCTGAATCTGCAGAGTTTTATCTGAGAAAACTAGAGAACTCAGTGAAGAATTATTTAATGTTATAAAGCTTAACACCATGGTCCCCTTTCCTTTCTAAACAGGTGGCTCAACCAGAAGCCATCATGAATATAAAAAATTGACACCTGGGGTTACCCCTGGTGAAAATAATTAAGCTAAAACGTTAATATTGGAAAAAAGTCAAAAAGAAATGGCAGAGATGAAGATCAAACCTGTTGCCAAAAAATCAAAACTTTAAAAACAAATCTAGACTTTTGGAACTAACTAACCTAGCCCAAGGATAATGTGGGATCTTGGTCAATATTACTATGAAAAATCAATCAAGCAATGATTCCCATTTTTATCAAATTCAAATTTGGCATTTGAGCTCAAGGTTATCAGCTTAGTAATTTCCCTCCCCAGCCCAGCCTAAAACCTAGCACCTGTTAATGGTAGGGTGTTGTGATATTGTTACAAAATTATTATCCCCTAAAATTTGTATACAAATTTACAAGTTTTTATTATTTAAAACTAAAAAAATAACAAAATGTGCTACCTAAGATTGTAAGAGAGGCTATGGCATAACTTTTAGTATATCTCTCCAAGTATAGCAGCTTAAGCTACGCTGAGAACACCCCACCCTCACTTCCACTCTTGCATAAAACTTAAACCTTCTTTCTCACCTCTCTTGTGCCATTCCCTAAATGTAGAGCGTCACCCTGCAGCCTGGAGCCACCGTTGAGGGTGTTTAGACACCAGCCAAACTGCCCAGTTTCTTCTTGGCTTGATCTAATTTTACCAATATCCAAAGTAGGTGATTTATGACAAATTCTCGCTGTGGCTTGTGCCACATCCTATATAACTTTGATAAGCATGGTGTGAGTTTTAAGGCTTATCAATTTTATATGAAGTCTAATTTAGCACTTTACCGCAGCAATGCGCTGCTCTACTAGTTAGATTGGTAGAGTGTTCATTTTTATACTTTTACAATACATAAGTTAGTATGCTCAGATGAACTTTGATCTGATATCACTCCTTAGCATTGGTTATTGCATCTTATGCTTAGATGATAATGAGCCTTTTAATATCTCTATCTCTAGCATCTAAGGGTGGTTAGCCGAGCGGGTAAAACTGCTTCCACCCCTAGTGCAGGTTTTGAGTTCGAAACTTGTACTGGCTAGAAAACATTCTCGGTGTGGTATATTTGTCCCAAGGTCGACCCACCTCGAATGATTTTTTATCTCTAGCATCCATATAAAAGCCTAAATTGCAGTTGAATCAGTATCTAAACTTACAATTAACCTTTCAAATTGTCCAATTTTTCAATTTTTACTTTTCCATCCAATCATTTATGCTATACATTGGAAGATAAAGCCTACTAATTGTAAAATAGTGTTTATATGCTTTAATGCATACTTAATTTTACAAGGAAGCCTTAGCATCCAAAGATTGGATAACACCATTTTGCCTAACCAGTGTAGCAAAAGGTGCAAGCAAATACCTCAGGTTCTAAATTAGTAAATTTTATAATTTGGCCACAAACTATAACATCCATATAGGAATGGAGTTTTAGTATCTTCAAAGGTCGGTTTGCTAGCCATTAGCATGATACCATTTCCAGCCTATTAACTTTTATCTTTTTTGGGCACAACTAGTGCTAAAAAATAAAGATAACTTTTATCTTTTTATTACAAAGTCTCTAACCGGTTTTACAAAGAATCTTATAAGGCTTTTCTAAACTTACCACTACCCTTAGTTAAAGTTCAACTCGGACTTTTATACTTTACTAAGAAGCTAAAAGTGATCTTAATCATGCAATGTTACATAACTGGCTTATAACCATATATCAATATTATGCATGCATACTAGATTATAGCCTAAGGCTATCACTTATACTCCAACAATCTCAATAATTAGTCGTATAGGTGCAGTAGGTTCATTATCAACCCCTGACAAAGTTTCTAGATCTGCTGATTTGCTGCTAGAAGCCTGGCCCGATATCGCCGCCGGTATCTACTAGGTCACTAGAAGTTTTTTCTGTAGACTCTAATCTAATTAAACGTCATAAACATGCATCCAGCTCTGCTTAGATCAAGTTTATCGTTTGAAAGCATTAAAACAAAAGATGTTTCGCTTATAGTTATCGATCGTTATGCTTTAAAGCTTGTAGCGAAAGGTAGCAGATTGTGACCATTGTAGATGCCGTAGAGTTATTATATCCTCCAAGTAAATGGAAGTTTGCCTTATAGATTTAAGTTTAGCATGCCGAACCAAATTGATAGTTTTAATCGGCTAACGTTTCACCTAGGGCAACTTCATTCTGTTTAGCTAAGCGATTTCCACTATGTGGGAACCGAAAGGCCATTGAATTTAGACTTGGATCCCAGATGTCAAAAGGTTGATCTACATTATATAACTATTTTATACCAACCCAGCAATAATCAAGCTATAGCTTATATCATAAAGTGCTCGATTTGCTATAAACTATACCAAAATCTGTACACCAACCACAACCTATAGTTGAACCGAGCTTATAGCCTATACGGGTACATAACAGGCTTTGATAGCTAGAAAAAGTTGGACGTGTAACTAGCTAACCTCATTCGGCATCAAATTCTTGTTACTTGGTCCGCCTGAGGTTCAATATATTGAATGGTACAGGTTGGTAAATTCCACAACAAAGTTACGGTAGTTTTATAACCGATAGATAAAATTAAACTTCCAAGCTCTAAAATGATACTAGGCACTCCCAACCCAAAGGGGCAGACCGAGGTAATTTTCAGGTAAATGTGTATACGGCGATGAGTTTCCAGTGGGTTTGAAACTTGACATACATGGCCGGCAGTAAAGTATTCCACCAGTCCAGTCTAGCTCCAATTCCAGCATCCGTACTCCGGATATAAATGCGATGCCCTCCGGCCCAACAGGCAATCTATTTATAGCTAGGCCATGGTACCAACCTCGGGGGAACCAGGTGGGAGCCCGTAAACAAAACCATGGCTGCAGCCTAACCCACGCCCAAGGATAAGCCTAGCTCAGGGCTCAACTCGGGGGGCAATAACGATGATGCGCCCACAGGGCTAGAATGGGTAGGAGATCGTTGGATTGGGTTGGGAAGGCCGCCAGTTTGGCTTGTTCGGGCAGGAGGAAAAGGCCCGAGGCGGGGATGGCGAGGTGTTCGAGGGCGACGCGGTGCAGGATGGGGAATTCGAGATGGTGGGCCGACCACCTCTCTCTCTAAAGGGTTCATCTGCGGCTCAATGGGGGGCAAGTGGAGGTACAGGTTAAACTCCTCCTCCAGATTCCGAGGCACGCGCAGTTCGAGGAAGGCCGGACGAGGGGCAAAGAAGGTTGCCGCGACAGCGCCAAAGGTGGGACGACAAGTTGTGGCGTGGGTGACGCCAGGGTCCTCGATGGAAAATATGGTCAGCATCTTCTTGAGACGGACGACGGTGGAGGCGCGGTCGCCAAAGACGCGCAGCTTGAACCGAGGGTCAAGGAAGGTAGCCAGATAATGAGGGGCTCCGAGGCGCCGGAAAGAAACTCGGAAAGCGACTCGATGAGACGGCTAATCTGGGGTTGTGAGGGGTCGACAAAGTCAAAGAGTTGATCCGATAGGCCTTTGAGGGCCACGTACGCCTCGCTGAGGGTGGGATGACGCGAGTCATACAGGGAAAGGGCGGCCCGCTGAAGTTGACTGAGGCGCCCAAGGAAGAAGCAAAGCTCCTCCCAATCACCACGACTCACGTGCTCCCTGCTTATGGGCCCCTCGGCTAGCAGCTGCTTGCTGTTGCTCAACGCCTCGTGCAAGCCGCGCCAATCACTTCCCAGAAGCAAAGTGTCGGATTGCGCCATCCGCTGCAGCCGCAAGGTGACGGAGTGCTCCTGCAGAGCCAGAAGGAGCGAGTCGTCGATCATCCCCGAGACGCAGGGCAGAAAGGGGACGGCTGTACCGAGCTTTTCACGCAGCCGCCGCTCGAGAAGGTCCTTGAACTCGCCGGCACGGATCCTGACGTTCAGTACAAAACTGGCGACTCGCAGCTGCAGCTCCTGGCACCGGGTCATATTGAAGAGAACGGCCCCCGCCACACCTTCCAGATCCAACTCGCTAGCCGCCTGCCCGTACCAGTTGGCGCTTGCAACGATCCGGCGTGGCTGCCAGCAAGAATCGACGAATGAGAAGGTCACGATGAGCATGGCGCCCGGGCATCTCAAGCCAAAGAGGTCGACGATGAGGGTAACCCGAGAGATGGCCGACTTCAACAGCGCTTCGATGTTCGCAAGCTGATCGCGGTACTGCTTAACGATCGTGTGAGCGATCGCCTGGGCTGAAAGTGGCGGCTCCAAAAAGCCCACCAAGACGAGAAACTTTTGGAACAACTCTTGCTCCAACATTGCAGCAGGCCGCAAGCTGGTGATTAGAACCCGTGACGCGAGCTGCTGCAGGGCGTTGGCGCTGGCCTCGAGGGGTGGCGACCGGCGGGGAGGCGGAAACCCTTCGGGAAAGAGGTTGAGATGTGCGCTCCCGAGGTGCCGAGAAAGGGTAAACGTCGGCGTGGCTTTGGGAAAGGCGTAGTGGCAATAGAGGCATTGCCGACTAGCGCCCTGGACCAAGAAATGGACAAAAACCGGATTGGCCTCTACGTCAGGAGGCGTCTGCAAATTGCGGATCCCCTCCAGGGACGAAGCCAAAGCCTTGCCCTCTTCAAAACCGGGACACCGGAGTCGGGCATCGAAGCACTGGATGAGCGCTTGAAAGTACGGATTCTGTAGCAGCTCCATCGGTTCGGGGTTTGAAAGGATAAATTTGCTCAGCAGCATCTGCAGGAACCGACAGTCCCTAGCTTCCGGTTTGGGCCCTTTAGGGAAATCCTCTAGCGGGCAGGGCACGGGGGCAGCCCCATACTCCTCCAACCCCACAAAGGGCTGGAAATGGATCGAGTGAGACGCGGAGAGATGCTGAAACAAGAGATGCTTCGAGCTAGCCAGATCAAAGGCCTTCCCGCAATGCCGACATCGCCTCAGCAGCGTCAGCCCGTCGGAGCTAGCCTCGGTGCCGAAGAATGGGCCAAGGTTTCAAACTGGGGCGCGATATCCTTCAATTCGATCGGATCAGCAAAGAAAAATGCGCCCGTCAAGCTGTCGCAATCCAAGGCCTCCTCTTCGGGCTCGATCAGCTTGGGCTCTTTGACGGGCGACGCAACATGCTTCTCAGCGAAATCAGAATGGGGGGTCTCCCGGCGTGGAGCTGGCCGGATGCCCGGGTGGCACGGTGACAAAACAGGCCAGCCTGATGGGATGGACCGAGAACAGGTGCCGAGCTAGCCCGGAGTTGGACGTGGTGACGCTATACGCCTTGTCGCAATGATGGCACTTTTTTACGCTAAACTTGGTGCCATCCTTGTTAGTAATGTCAACCCGGGAGAAGTGAGCCCAGACTTGGCTAGGGGTGGTCCCTTTGGCGGGTCCCTTCCCTTTATGGGGGGAGGAACCGACTCGGTGGGCGGCAGCCAACCTCGGCGTGCGAGCCTCAGCACCCGCAGAAGGCGCATCCGGCTCGACTTCGGCCTTTGGGTTGATGTGGTGCATCTTGGAAAGATGCCGCGATAGGATGGAGCTAGAGGTCGTCGAAGAGTACACCGCGTCACAGATGGCGCACCTCCTCTTCCCCTTGGCCGCGCCTGGGTTGCTGGGCAAAAAATACCGCGAAACAAAGTTCCTGCGCGCCTCCGAGGCCAAAGCTTTGGGGTTGCTTGGGCGCAGGGTTCCCCCGGAGAGCTGATACCGGTAGCCACCCGATGGGCGGTTGCGAGATGCCGGTCCAAGGCGGATGCGGATAGAGTCGACGGGAAGGCCTTGGCGCATAGCCGGCACTTTATTTTGCCGATCGAATCGGGGGAGCTAGATTGGACAAAGAAGCCAGCTAGCTGGGTAGACCGGAGATGGGAAGGGAAGGAGTCAACGCCGTTACTGATCGCTCGAAAAATATTGTTGTCGGCGTTGAGGAATTGGGGGGATTGAGGGGGTGGAAGCGGGTCGTTGGAGTTATGGAGCTCATAACCCCCTATAGACACCCCGGGTTGAACCGGAAGCGAATGCGACAAGATATCAAACGGGGGTTGGCTTCCACTGATGGGGAGCGCAAATGGCTGCATCGCGGAGGTTAGATTTATACTCGGGTGCCCATCGTATAACCGATCCAAGACGCTAATGGGGTTGGAGGCAAGCTCCGGATGCTCCGAAGCGGTATGGAACCCCGTCGCCTCCAAGGTTCGAAAATGGACCTCGTTATCCATCGGCCACAAATTTAACTGAGATGGAAGGTGCGAGGGCCAAAGTAAGTCGGGCGAACTAGCGCAATTCAAAAACCGCATGGCGACAAAAATTAAACCCACAAAATAATAAACTGAAGAAACATGGGAAAAGACCATCTAGTACTAAAAAAAGAAACATGGGAAACCCCCCACCCGACAGGGTCACCCGACAGGGTCACCCGACAGGGTCACCCGACAGGGTCACCCGACAGGGTCACAATAGCTAAAGCCAACCCGCGACCCAAACCCTCCAAACGATAAAGCCGCCGGTTACGCGGTAAAAATAACTACAAAGCTTACACGTAATAGGCTCAGTCTGGGGCAGGCTTCGGTCTGGGGGATGGACTCGCCGCTTATGCGTTTATTGGTGTGGACTGCCGGCTCTACTTTAACCTACTTGACCTGACGATAGAGCTCGTCGGCGAAGGCTAAATTAAAATTGGTGACACTCGGTGACACTCGTCTAGCCCTAAAGCCGGACCGAGCTTATAAAACGTGAGCCGAGCCCCTTTCTCATCCACAATCGTGGGCCTAGGATACCTTTAATTTTGATCATCTCTAAATAATCATTTTATGTATCAACGTATGAGCCATATTATCTCGTGAACCAAAAGTAGCCAAGCTTGGCAGAATTTATAAAATCTCGGAAGAGTCATAGGCTATTTTTTAAAAAATATACCAATATTAACTAGGCGTCTCCGAGCGCGGACAAAATGGGGCAAAGTTATAGAGAAATGTGAACTTTTCCATTAAATATAGAAATGAACGGTTTCATATACAAAGTATTTGGGAACTGTGTTCAATATTAATACAAATTGATGCAAATGATCAGTTATCCGCTATATTTTATAGCAAAGTATCTATATATAACATATAACAAATAAAAGTAAGACATTTGAACATCGTATACAATAATTTTATTCGATTTTATTTTATTCGAGGTGGCTGACCTGGGGATGATACCGCACCGATTAAGGAAGTGAAGAAAATGGGAAAGGAGGGACCATCTAGTACTAAAAAAAAAGAAAATGGGAAAGGAGGATAAAACCTGGAAAACCTCCATGCGCGGCGTATGATAGGCCAGGAACTCCATGGACCGCCTTTGCTATTCACTATCTCGGTTCAGGGCATTATTGTTCAATGCCAACACAGTCATAATTGTCCCCTACCCAAAGTTCAACTATCGGGATCAAACTCGGGGGGCAGTGGTAGAGGGTCCATATTCTACCACTGGGGTATCCTCCCCTTAACATCGTATACAATACCAATAACTTTTGAATATCTTATAGTGATGTATTTAATAAATTAATGACAATATGCAGTAAATAGAAGTGGCACCTTGCTAAGATGATCTATTTTTATAAAAGGTATCTATTTTGTATTACTTATATTCTACAGCCTCTGCAATTTATTTTGATATATTCAACTAACCACTGTTGATCTTTGTTAGGAACCCAGCATGCAATGAATGACCTGGCTTTTGGCATAGGTACACCAAGGCCCACAGGGGCAGCCAAGGTCCACAACTCACCGCAGATTTCTGAGAACTCTGGGTGGGCACATGGGATGGGGGGTTGGGCAGGCTCCACCCAGTGAGTAAATGCCCATATGCTATTTTATATATAAAACTAATGGATAGAATAGTTTGCAACCGATAATCTTTTAATAAAACTTAATAGGAAATTAAAAGAATAACCCAACACCCTACCATTAGCCGGGTGCTGGGTTATATGGTGGAAAGGGGGGAAATAGCTGCTAGGCTGAAAAAGATTGGGGACCAATTCCATTTTTCAAATTTTTAATTACCAGTTTTGATCCATGATTTTGCCACAATAGTATCACCTGAAGCTTCCAAGCTATCCTTGGGACAATCTCCCAAATTCTGAATGCCCAATTCACATTTTTGATTTTGGAATGGGGTGTTGGGTTAAACCCCATTTTTGGCCCTTTCTTTTTGACTTTGTGCTCAAATTTCGTCCCCTAGGTAAATTTTCCCCTTTCAGATTAACTTCAGGTTGAACTACCAGTTGGGGCAGGGAATGGAGACTGTGGTAAGGGCTTCTGAATTCTCAGGATATCTTCACAAAGCCGTTTAATTTTTTTTTTCAAATAAAACTTTGCAGAGTTTGATACTAGGATAGATTTGGGTTGAGGGGAAGTGTGGGAGAAGCCTGTGGCAAACAGGGAGGGGCAGCAGCCACCCATCTCTCATCCAAGGTATGCCCCAGGTCAGAGATTTGGGGGAGAGGCAGGGCCCTAGGTTTTGAACCTTTTTTAGTTCTAAAGGGGTACATACCCCTATCTAGCTTAATAGCTGGAGCCAAGGAACCTACAAATTTTCAAATAATCAGTTAGATGATAGTTTTAACAGCAATCCACTCAAAGTTTTTACTCTCAATAATGCAACATAAGTTAGACTAACTTGGAACTCATTATCACCAATATTAACAATTGCTTTATTAAAGTTATTTCTTGCAATCTGTGAATGCAATCACATATCCAAGCATAACAGAAAACTGCTTATGTGTACAATTGATTCTATACTATTTAATAAGATTTAATAGCCACTTAGAGACTGAGCTTCATAAATAGCCATGTCAGTCTATTTTAAAATTGAATGATAATGTATAATGGTATATATCACTATAAGCCTCACATTCAATAGAAGTATTACAAATTATATCAGTAGTTGTGCCCACTGATGAATTTGTGAGACCCTTTGTAAGTGTGGTGAGCACCCCTTGCACCTCAACTGCAAGGAATTGCTGTTCTACATAAAAAAGGGGTGAAGAAGTTAGCCGTCCCACTTGTGACCCAAGGTGATTTAGCCCATGTGGTGACCAAGAGGGGGTAATGGTGTACCTCCTCAAGGTTGCCCCCTTTCCCCCTTACTTCACTACCCAAGAGTTGGTACAACAGATTAGATGTGTATTTTTGGAGGTGGGGACAGTAAGAGGCTATCACCAGTGGGAAAGTGGTGGGATGACCCCCTCAACAATTTTAGGTCCCAATGGGGGGCCATTAAGTATAAAAAATCAAGGTGCAGCAGAATTGAGCCATCCATAGCATGATCAGGTTTAAACCTGCCAAGGTGTTTCTCTTCCACCAAAAAAGGTGGGATCAACCCTAGCGAGTTTAATTGTGTTAAGTCTGTTTGATACCTAATAGGATCTCTCCTATTTATCCTGGCCATGGGCACATCCAGTCACCCACCAGATAAAGCATCACTGATCTGCCAAGGAGGATCATGCTGGGAGGGGAAATTTGGTGGAAAATTTGAGCAAGAGTTGTCTGGCCAGAACGAGATCAACCCAGCATCAAAATAGTTGTAAAATCTCAATCTGCCAGTTTTGAAAGGGATTGCACTACCCTGAGTTCCTGTGGTTTATATCTGTTTTAAGCACACAGTACATAATACAACCATTTTCCCACAGATACAGTCATTGGTCAATTTTCTATTGTTTGTTTAATAAAAAATTTTTGCTCAAAAGATTCTTCCAGTTTAAATTTTATTGTTTTATTACCAGCTGCCACCCAATAGGTGCCATGTTCCCTGGTCTTTGCAATGACTGGGCCATAATGGCCATCATTACAACGTTGCTGCCCTCTCTTTTCAAATGGGATACCATTTTAGCAATCTATTGGGGTTGTAAAAGATTTTGGACGCTATATGGCATCAGGATGTATCATTGCTTTATATAATCCTCTTTCCTTAGTGAGTGGAGTATCATGACTTCTCCACATGCTTGGCAACCATGTTACCAGAGCAAATTTGGGGCTCCCTATGGGCCCAAAAGAAGTATTAATGTCAGAATCTTTGGCTGCCACTGTAGCCACGGCTTGGTTGTTATTAAGTATGGTGATAACTGTGACCATTAGCCACCGTCATACAATCATTTCCAATCTCACCAAATATTAGGTCATATGGATTGCTATGCCTCCAGCATTATGGTTTGCGTTCTGGGTGTTCACTTATCCTTACTGGCAGGATATCTCAACTTCATTAGCTAGCTCCATAACACCCTTGGCCACCCAAAGATTTCATTTTTTTTAAAAAAATAATTCTGGCTCCTTTACATAGACATAATACAGCAGACAATCCATGAGCTTTATCAGAAGTTGCAGCAAGGCTTCTGAGCAGTTTATATATGGCTTTAATCAAGGCTATCCATTGTTCATCTTTTTATAACCTTTCACAATTAAATTTAGCAATATCAGTATTTTTGCCATTATGCACACTGCATTTTAAAAAGACTAGAATTGAATATTATTGACAAAAAATTGATAAAATAACAGTTGGCAAGCAAGCTCAGTAATACTTCCATCCAAAATTTTATTAAGGGTTTCTTAAAAAGACCATTGTTCAACTTATATTTGTCTATTATTTGTGTTAAAGATGCCCTTTTGAACTGTAGTTAATTAACTTGACTGAATGGCTTTAGCTTTTTTCTAATAGTGAAAAGGCTATAATCACATACTGGAGGAAGTTGTGCCCATTCACCCACTAAAAATGAAAAGACCTTCAAATGGCAGGTTGGATGATTGTAATTTAGCGTCTTAGAGACTTTGATCAACTCTAAAATAAGTTCAACCCAAGAATACTGACTTCATCTATATATGTACAGAATGTACATATAAAGTTTGGTGGAGATTGGATAATTAGTTTTAATCTTAATACACTATTGTTTTAAAAAGTTTTATTTAGTAAAATTAGATGTTTATCTAACTAAAATTGACCAATTTTTCACAAAAATGAATTTATGCACCATTGAATATGTACAAAATGTGAGTGTAAAGTTTGTGGATATTGGAGGAGTAATTTTGAAGGAGTATGAATCAAAAAAAGTGCAAAGAGGTGGATAGAGGGCTTTCACTTCACTTCGCCCCAATGATTATTTAATTTATAATTGATCAATCTTTATAAAAATAAAAAATTTTAACTTTCAATTGATTATCTTCACAAAAATATGCACTTTTAAATTTACAGAATGTAATGTAAAGTTCAGTAAATATTGGTTAAGTAATTTTTGAGGAGTATGAGTCACAGAAAAGGCAGAGTGGCAGATGCAGGGCTTTGCCTCACTTCACCTCAATAAAATTTATATATATGATCTAAAATTGAAAATGATTTTAATGGTAATCACTATACTGTTTCAGCTAAGCGTTTGGATGTTATTCAGTTGATTTGGTAGGTCAGGATTGCCAAGTGGTTGGGTGGTTATTCTTATATTGGTTGCTATTTTTAGTAATTTGATAAAGTTTTGTGATCTCAGGTAAGTAGTTAGTGTTTTTTGATTGATTTAATATGTTCAATAAATTTTTTCTAAGTGTTTTATGGTAGGGTTAATTTGATAGTTTTAATTGGTTTTATCCAAGTAATTGGTTGGTTTAGGTCAATTTTATAGGCTCAAAGGTTTCAAGTAAGTAGTTGGTGGTTATTGGTAGTTTTGATAAACTTAGATAGTTCTGGCTAAATGGTTGATGATTAGGTGATTTTATAGTTGATTGCTTTTGCCAAGTGGTTGGTAGTTGTTTAACTAGATATCTTTAATGGTATTTTAAATTATTGATAGCCATCCACCAATAAAAAATAAATAAATTGATAAAAATTACCTGGTAATATTATAAGCTTAAGTAAAGCTGAGAAAACTAGCTAATATTAATGATAATAAAAATTATTGAATGTATATGGCAAGTTTATGTGTATGTATATATGTAGAATAGATATATCTATTAACAAATGAACCAAAGATCATAAACTTGGCACGCATACTCTATAAATTAAGGGAATGGTCATAGGCCATTTCAAAAAATAGTGGTTTTAATAGAAGTTATATATAAGATTGAAAAAAATATAAGATTATCATATTAATTAAATACCATTTTGCCTGAAATTTTAGTATTATTAATATAATTTGATAGGTTCATAAATTTTAATAATTGGTTGGTAGTTTTTAATTGACTATAAAGAATGAAGAGGTTCTCAAGTCAACCTGTAATTTTTATGTTTGTTTGTGTATTACTCCAAACTACTGGACCAATTTATATGAACTTTTTTATAAAATGATCACAAGGTGTTTTCATTTTTAGTTTGTAAGAATTAGTCCAGTATCTGACCAGTAATTTAGTTTTTTCTTGATATTTTTCCATACTTTTTAACTGGCTTTGAGAAAAAGAGGATGTTCCCAATTTGACCTACATATTCTTTCAGTGCTTATTATCACATTACTTCAAAACTATCAGACCAGTTTAATAAACTTTTTTAATGAAAGAGGATGATACCATGGTAAACCCATTCCAATTTTATAAGGAATAACCCACCATCTGACCATTAATTTAATAATTTTATATTGTATTAGCTATTTTATATTGTCTCATCTATGTTGTTTAGTTATTCAGTTGATTTGATAATTTCAATGGTTTTGCTTTATGAAGTTGGCCATTTGGTTAATTAGTAGGCTTAATGGTTTTAGTAAGCAGTTAGTGATTGGGAAATCAATAGTTTATTTATTCTTGGTGTTGTATTTTGGGTATGACCAACCATCTGAATATCCTAGTTTTATGCCTTTTAAGTTTATACTGGAACTAGTAATTAGATAGTGCTGCCACAGTATATGTAGCAGTGCTCCATCTGCTAGCATTTACTGCCCAGCAGGCAAGCACATGCAGACTGGCTCATCCAGTCCGCCAAATACATCTGGCCGCTATGTCCCTCCAAGGGACTTAGCACTTCACCTTGCATGAGCCCACCCAACCTGCCCCACTTTTAGCCTTACCTCAATCCAATATTCACTTTTGCCTCCACGTCAAGTATGGACGCCTCTTCCCATATGCTGACAAAGCAATAATTGAGCTGGCAATGGTCACCTTTGTACCAGCAGGGTTTATTGACTTCCGCCCTTACAAGGGCTAGTTTGATATTGGATTCCCCACCAAAGAGGATGCAGCTACTGCAGCAGCTACACCACTAGTTTATAAAAATACCCCCATTACCACCACCTGAACACGCCTCCCAGAGGACACCACACTTGTGGTAACCTTTGCAAACCTTTCCTCACACCTTCTACTCAAACACTTTATGAGGAGTTGATGTTGGGGTTGTCCACATATGGTGAAAACCCTATCCTCCAATTTATTGTCCTAAGTGGTGCTGAACGCCTTGCAGCACCTCAGGCAATAACCATTACCCCCACCAGCTGAACATAGCCCAGCATATCCCACCACATGCCTGTATTCCATTGGCACTTGACCACTTCTTTTGGGCCTGCACCAACGATAGTCACACAATTTGCCCCTTCTTATATGAATTGGACCACACCAAAAAGGCATGTCAATATAATTCATACCCTGCAAACATGGCTAACTCCACCCATGAGGCCACACCAACAGCGTTTGAGTGGGGATTTTGGCTGCCCCCATCCCCACAGGCCATGAGATCAAATCAGAAACAAAATATAGCACCTCAAACCCAATCTAGCCAATGCACACCCATGCCAACCAATTGGGAGCAGGATTGGACCCATGTTCAATACAGAAGATCTCCCACCCCAAAACCTACCCAGCCAAAATCACCTACAACCCAATTTCAAATCAACCAAAATCCCTGGAAATTATTGGATGTAGTAACCAAATCAGGTGAAATTGTCCCACCACCAAGTTACCCAATTGATTTAAAACCCTATCTGAATTCATACTTTGTTGCCTTAGCTATGATTAACTGATATGTCTGCAAACCCAAAGCCTTTTTCCAAAGTGACCACCAACTTGCTGCGGTTGCGATGGCCAATTCCAAATCAATCCTTACTCACAAAATGTGTGCAAAGTCCATCGCAGAATTTAAAAAAGGGCTGCGCCACCCATCATTCCCCTTCAATTTTCCTCCTACTGCAAAAGAGGAAATCCAACAACTACATGAAACTGCCACCACCTCTGTCAAGTATGTCTCAGAATTGGCACATTTCCACATACAGATGCATCACAAGAGCCAATACTGCAAAAATAGAACAACTTCTTGACGCCTGCATCCTTTCTGAACACCACGTTGCTGAACTTATAGAGGCCTTAAGTCAGGCCCAAATTGCCAATCAAAACGACTATATACTTCACCTCAACCCTCATCCCACGGACGCCCCAACCCCCTTGCTCTCATCATTGATCCGCCTCTTCAATGCTGAGCCTCATAAGGATGATGACCCACCCAATCCCCTCTCCCCCTCCACCATGATAGGATAAGCAGCTCAACGATGTGCCACCTGGTAGGTTATTTTCTTATTTATTTGTGTGTTTTGCTGCCCAAAAAGGGCGGTTGATTCACGTTTTAATTCTCAGTCAGTTTAGTTTTGGAGTATTAGTTTTGGTATTGTCCATCCCCTGGTCGGCTTGCCTCAGTCATATAGTAAGTAGATAGTGGATTTGAGTGATTAGAAGTTAATACGCCTTATGGCAGACTTTATAATTAGTAGCCTAAGTATTAACCTCTACTCAGCAGATCCCAAATACCCCACTGGCACAATCCTAATCACTTATATCTATCAGCTTCTGCACTGTGGCCTTGATACAATTATTGATTCCTTTCAGTTTGACGGATTCACTTCACATTGCCTCCCCAAGCC